>PVJD01003392.1:0-164499 GCA_004026545.1 Mormoops blainvillei | reverse complement strand
TATTTGTTGAAATTTAAAATTATTGAGATATTTTCAACTTATATTTAGAAATTATTTGGATAGGTTTCCCTTTGGAAAGACTTCTTAGACCTGGTATTTTGGGGGTTCAGCCAATTCATTTAGGAGAGTGGAGAAAAAGAGATACTTGTGGAAAATCTAACCATTAGTATATTCTGAAGATTATTTTAGAAAGAGCAGCATATTGAAACAACCCATCATATTGGTGTCTGGTTTTTTGTTATGTTTTATATTCACTTTACAATCTTATATATAGCATATATAAATAGTGACTTGAGTGACTTCTTCTAAGTCCACTCCTCCAAGATTCTCTTTGATGTAAATGTATACAGAGAGAGTTTAAATTGCATAAAACAAGACATAAAGCTGAAATAATTCAAAACAGTTAGCTACATTTTAGATGTAAAATGTTCTATCTAACAGGCACTCCCATAACCTCTAACAAAGCCCACCTCAACATCTACTATGGGGAAATTTTCATCCAAGAAAAGATAGGGGTCAGAGGAAAAATATCAGCTGTGTAAGAACACAAATTTCAAAAATTCACTTCGAAAGTTGAAATAAAAGACTTTTTCTTAAGTACTACAGAAGATCTTATTTTAAAATTCCACAAAAAAGGGCCAGAAACAAAATATAAGTGAGAAAAGTTAAAAATGAGGTGTTGGACTACTTCATTCAAAATTGTTAAAGAGGCACACTGTGAAAAAAAAAAATCAGTGATATAAAAGACAAGCCTTGCAAATTCTTTCAGAATTCAGAGGAAAAGAATGAGATTATAAAAATAATGAGGAGAAATAGAAATATTAAAAATAATTCCAGGAGATTCAATATATACGATAGGAGTCCCAGAGAAAACAAGAGGAGCTAGAGAAGAGCATCATGTAGGGAACTAACACTAAAGGTAATGACATTAGTAACAGTGATTCCCAGCCCACGAAAGCTCTGAGACAGGCTGCTCGCTGTTTACCTGTCTGAGGGCCAGTCGAGACTGACCAGAGCCGAGTAATGTCTAGACATGTCCCGATGAAATAATTAAAATCTAAGGATAAGGAGAGTCTTCAATAATATTAAAAAATAATAATAATAAACTTAAAACATTCAAAAAATGGATATCACACAATCATACAGATAAAATTCTATTTTCCGATTTCTATTCTGTAACATAAATACCAATGAGCAATTAAAGAATGTTCAGTAGATCTTTTTGCTCTTGTTCTTAGCGGAGGGGGGTTGGGGGGAGAGGGAATGCGCTCTGAATTCTATTGCAAGTTACTTTGCAGTTAACGTGTGAGTGAGCGAGAACAGAATAATGTACTCACATGTGTCAGGATTCAAAGGCATAATTCCTACTTAATTCCATATATTCCCATATTTTTTCCTTAACATTTGTTTGAAAGACACTCAACAGACTCAAAAGTGAATAGAAAGAAAGAGCTTACAAAAAAATTCATAGGAAGCTAAGAAATATTTCACAGAGAACAGAGTCTAAATACATGTCAATGGGGTTATAAATACCTGTACAATGTGTTTGTAAAATGCATTCACATATAAACTGCATGTGAATTGCATGTGCATAAATGTATGTGCATGAAATACATGTGCAATGTGATTGTAAAACTTTTTATAATTTTCATGAAGTTGTAAACTATCAAATATGATAATTTAATTGAACCAACTTTAAGGTTTGAGTCTAGTTATGTCACGAAAACTGGACATGTTTTTTGGGGTGGAGGAATGCAGCAAATGCTTGATTATATTTGTCAGTGAGATAAATTTCATTACTGGGATTATTACAATGAACTAGGTTAAGATATTGTTTAAAACTTAAAAGATAAACCTCACTGAGGAAGGCAGACCTTCCAAATTACTAGGGAAAATGTGTAAAGAAATAGGCTTTGCACACAAAAAATGAAAATAGCTAACAGCAAGGACACAAATAAATAAATATAAATGAGGCGATGAGCCCTCAAAATCACACTTTCAAGAATAGTTCAGGATCTGAAAAGTAGAGAATATTACATTTTAAAAGTGAGCTATAAAATAATATTTTAAGCATGATCTTATTTTCTCTGAATATAGCTTGGGAAAGTGTAGAGCAAAGAATGATAAGCTCTAGTGGTAACATTACAGATCATTTAAAAATATATTTCTGCTTTTTAAAAATTATGAGAATTATATAAGTTTTCTATATTTAGAAAAACAATTCAAAATAAAGGCTATTTTCATTGAATTTTATGCACACGTTTCAATTAGCTTACTAAGCAATAGACTTTTCTCTACCACCCCCCAAATAATAAACAACTTCTCCAGGCAAAATCACATTTTAGTGGATATAATCTAACTCAATTAAGACCAGCTAAAATGTCTTCAGATGTTTTTGTGCTTACACATAAATATTTATCAGCCAAGTGCCTGAAGCCTCCCTTGAGTGGTGCATAAGAAGGAAATGTAACAAGAATTCTACCCCATCGCAAGCTGTGCTGTTTCCCTCTCTTAGCCAACCTCCCCCTCACATGTCTGATCCAGAACTTTTTTCATACAACCTGAAACTGCTCTGTGATCACGGAATGAATTAGTCAGTTCCCTGGCCATTTTTTCTACTCTTTGTAGGGTTTGAAAAAGTTCTATTTGTTCCCCCAGAAACATGCCATTCATAAGTAATCTGCTGATTACAAAGCCATGAATTATTTTTTAAAGAACTGTACAAACACCATATTGAGGGAGCTCCAAACAGCATCAGTTGCAGCAAGGATGTCATTATTTATTGCTCAGGGTACCACAGGAGTTGTTTCACACAAGGTAAAGTCACTCAAAGTCAAGAAGTCTGCATGCCAAAGATCTGGCCTGATGAACAAGGTCAAGGGTGCCAGGAATTTAAGGCGATTTGTCACCTAAAGTGAAAAAGCTCTGTGTTTTCCTGTTATTGGTCTAACAAAAGCAAGTGAAGATTTTTGAAAAAAAAAAAGTGTTAGGATTACTGATTTATGGAACTGTCCTAGGATTGCTAGAAAGTTAAATAATACACTAGGAAGAAATTATATCGATTTCACCCTGCAGCCCTCGCTCCAGAGGCGCAGCTGGGACTCCTGCAGCCGCTGTCAGAGGCGGACCCAGGACATGCATCCTTCCAGTCATCAGGTCGTAAGGACAATCCTAGAACCTCTGATAAAACATGAGTTAGTTACTTCTGTGTGTGACGGTTTGCTAGAAGAGACTCTTTCTGAAAAAATGCATCTATCGGTTTATCTGTCTATCTATCTATCTATCTATCTATCTATCTATCTATCTATCTATCTATCTATCTATCCATCTATGAGTGTATGTATCTCCATATTAAAGTGAACATCCAATAAGAAAGTAAAGATCCTAGGAAGCCAAAAATAAAGAGAAAGAGGGGAATCAGAGACTACGCAAGCACTCGGGTCATGTTCACCTTGGGAACTGGAGTGCTGGCTGGTGAGCTTGGGTGTGAAATTGACTGTGTCCCAGGAGACAGCCCAGAACTCTCCTAGAACGGGAAGTTTAATGGAAAATCCCTGTATTAAGCTAGAACCGCCCCCGCCCTGGGTCTACAATGTCTTCTCAGTCCATGGGCAAACTAGGAAAAAAATCTCATGTCCACAGGAGACAGCCAAAAAAATTTGACATCTCAACATTTGTTCCGGGTGAAAGAAGAGCAGCAATGACCTCCTTGTGACATCATCACGGGAGTCTCACCCTGGTCTGCATTCTTCCATAATGTACTCTGTGGTTTGAGCAGGTTTACGCCAAAACAGCCTTTTGGAGTGGGCTCTGTTTACAGTGCCCACAGGTGCCTGACACAACACTACAAATGTGCTCTAGAGAAATTCATCTTCAAGCCACGCAAACAGTGTTCCAGGGAAAAAGGGCCCAAAGTGAACTATCCGAACACAGGCCATTTCCATTCACAGGACACGTACATGGGGTGACAGGTTTCCAATGCAATCGCCCATGGAGGAGAGAGAGAAAGAAGGTGCTATCGCTACAGAGTACCAACGTGGATGAATCATGGTGACCTGATGTCAAGCGCACAAAGCAGATCGCAAAGGATGCAAAAACGTCATTCCAGTGACACAAAGTGCAAAAGGCAGCAAAACTCAGCCAAGGACTCGAAGTAGCGCAGAGTCAGCACTCACAGGAACCGGGGCTGTTCTGTTTGTAACTCGGGTGGTGGCACACAAACCTGAATTCAGGGCTCTGAAGGCTGACGCGGGAACCGCTGTGACGGATGAAATGATTCTGACGGACCCTGATTGGGGAGCGAATGCTTTATCAACGGCTGACATGAATAGCACTTGATTTTTTTTTTTAAGATTTTGTTTATTTATTTTTAGAGAGAGAGGGAGGGAGGGAGAAAGAGAGGGAGAGAAATATCCATGTGTGCTTGCCCCTCGCACGCCCCCTACTGGGGACCTGGCCCACAACCCAGGCATGTGCCCTGACTGGGAATCAAACTCATGACCCTTTGGTTCATAGGCCGATGCTCAATCCACTGAGCCACACCAGTGAGGGCTGAGCACCACTTTAAATGCACTCTCTTCCAATGCCGTAACATATATGAGTATGTTACACTATTTTATCCAGTTACAGTAAACTGACTCAGAAGAATTAAGATCACACAACTCCTAAACGCAGGGTTAAATTCAAATCCAGTTCTGACCCCAAAGTCCACGCTGTTTCAACTACCCTGTGCTAACAACAAAATAAAACAGAAGGGATCAAGACGGCACACTTGCATTACCTGGGGATCGATTGTGGGCCCCTCTGCTCCCTGAAAATACTATTTCCTGGTAACCCATGCTAAAGAGACATCGATAAAACACATTCCTACAAGGCAACTTAAAAGATATCTGACTGTCCTATATGATCTTGCAAACAGTAATTTTGAAAAACAAAATTCAAGTAAGCGAAACATACAAACTTCCAATTGTATCTGGGCCTTACTCCCTTCTCCCGATTAACCTGAGCATTTTTCAAAAGTTAAACTACTAGAGAGTAGGTTAACATCCCTTCCAGCTACCTCAAGACTTCAATCAGTATCATTGCTTAAAATTAATAGGCTTGAAAACATGTTTTTATATTAGCCAAAATCTTCTCTAATCACACTCAGGAAGTATATTTGGCTGCCCTTTCTAAGTCCCCTTTCAGACTGGACAAGTCAAAGACAAAGCGAAGGGTCAGCCCTAATATTACCAACATTGTTGGTAGAAACGGTTTAAGACATTAGTCACTAGGATGATTTTCTAAATATTTTCAGCAGGTGTATTTGGCTACACATGAAGCCTCCTTTCAAACCTGACACGTTATTCCAGTGACGTGAACAGGGGATTTCCCTGAGGAAGCGGGATGGAATAAAGTCTCAATGCAGATTTCCCAACCAGGATAAAAGCAGTATCGGACACATTGTCACCTTTGAAGCGATCCTCTTCCATTCACAGTGCCCTCTGGACCCGCGGTCTCTGAAAAAGAACTGAGCTCCTAGTTGCAACAGAACGTCCTGGGGTTGGTTTAATGTGATTAGGATACGGAGTCCCGCAGAAGCCGGCACACACCACAGCCTGTGATATAATCTCGGTTTTCCGACGGGGAGCAGCTTCCAGTCCCTGTCATCCTATCCCAGAGTGGCTGGCTCTGACTTGGTTTCTGGGGGACCCACGGGGCAGTCCGTTTCTCCTTTCCCTCTGCCCTAATACAGCCTGCTCTTATCTCCCATTCACCTGAAAGTGCAATAGCCAATAAACATGCAAAGGGTACTTCTTTCAAGAAAATTTACTTTAAAAAGAGTCAATATTTGAAGTCAAATAATTCTATCTGTGGACTGCTTTGAAACATCAGCATATATGACAATTGCCCTTAAGGCACAATAAAAAGAATAATTCAAAAGATTAAGGACAAATAATTCAGTTGCAAGGGAAATTTTAAAAAAATAATATGAACTGATCAACTCTTATTAGTGTATAAGATGATGATATGGAAGTTAAACAAGGCAGGACTCCAAGTTCAAGTACTCTTATCATAGTTGTTTTCTTCCCTCTTTGGAATGTTTTTGCATGTCAAATTCTTATTAAGTTTGATACATCTCAACTTACTGGAAAAAATAAGTTTAACATGTATATGATTACAAATTTGAATAATAAAATCAATAGGATGAAATATGAAGGACAATGGGGAAATAACAGAGACATGTTTCCATTATCAGTAGGAGTCCGCTAAGTACATTTGGGGGCGCTCATGCCCCCATTCTTCTGTCTCTGTGAGTGAACGTATGAAGCACAGGAAGGGGGCCACGCAGGGGCCCCTGCGGACAGACTCCCGGAGGGTCTGGGAGTAATGCTGCCATGGACACTCTGCCTGGGGAAAGCGGTCGCTGTTTGTCCTCTGTGAGGACCACGCAGTCGAATCTGTGCCACGGGTCTGATTGGTAGTGGGAGGAAATTTTAATCGCCCATCTCCCTCCTACACTCAGTTTTTGTCGCTATTGCGTGATATGTTTTCTGTTCATCAGCACTGCATGGTCAGGATTACTGTTCTCTGTCATCAGGTCAGACAATAGCCATTCCCCTTTTTTCACAGAGACACATGTGAGGAAAAGGAAGATTGGAAATCTCCTCTAACACCAAACTGGTCTCACAAAAGGCATGGCTCACTGGACAGGAAAGAACGAGCACATGGCTGAAGGAAGCCCTGTGTCAGTTCACATATTAAGCAGCGGAGATGACTCCATTAGAAAGAAGCCAAGTAAAGTCTGCAAATTTTCTCTGTCCAACCTCACAGAAAATATAAAGTAAAAGAAAAATCAATATTAACATGTTTCATTTTTTAATTTAAAAAATGTTATATTTACTTAATTTGGTATTATTTCATTTATCTTATACTGAAATCTACATTATTAAGATATTTTTCAAAAACATTAGCTTGCCCAAGTTTTTCCCTCCTCTGTGACTGCTCTCAATTTTTGACACAATAAAATTAGCAACTTTAAATTCTCATGTTCTATAAATGTTTCATGTAAGAACTATATCTCCAAACTGGATTTTCAATCTTTTGGGTTAAACACATTCATCTTTCAGAGGAGTATACAAGGTTTTTACCAAGGCTGCGATGTAAGCCTCAGGATGAAAAACCTGAAAGCATTTTTCTTGAGGGGGGATCTAGAAACTGTCAATAAAACGTTACAAACACTGCTACTCAAAATCCATTCTCCTTTCTTCCTTACAAAGAGAATTCCAGTATTGTTAGATGGGCGTATACTTTCTGTTTCAGCTTCTCTTGCAGCTAGAGATGACTTTCCATTAAATGTAAATGCAGATCTACTAGGTATTTCCGAGAAAGGGCTTCCTTTTCTGTCAAGCCAACAACATGCTAGCTCCTTATTATTCCCCCCTTGAAATCAGACATAATTCTGGAAGAATCAGTGTTGTTTAGCAACCACGAGGGGAGAAAAACAGGAGTCGGGGGCACTAATAGCAGCATGGACCTCCATGGTGCACCAGTCCCTAACTTCTCATTAGGGAGAAAAATCAACTCAAATTTGTTTAAGTCACTGCAGCTAAACTTGAACTGATACTCTCAGTGGAGTCAGTGAGATCACCAGAAGCTCACAAACTATTTTTTATGGTGTGGCCATAGTTACAAAAAGTGAAAACAAAAACACTTCCCTAGCATCAAAGAACAGAAGGAAAAGCCTTAGGGAAAGGGAAAAATAGAGAACAAAAGCAAATTTGAAAAAGATACAAAGACAACTGCAAACAGTAGCAGTGGTGGTTGGAATGGGAAGTAGTGGTAATTCTCGGTTTCATTACAGCAAGTCCTGAAGATGAGGTTATATTTCATATACTTTTTTTGTTTGTTTTTAAAATTTTTATTGTTGTTCAATTACAGTTGTCCCCATTTTTCCCCATTGCTCTCGATGTTTGGTATATTTTATCAACACAATAGAAATCAAAGTTATAATACTTCAAATAGCTAATTCTCAGGAGTCCAGAAAATTCACTCATGAAAGCAACCTCATTTTTTAGAATACCGAATAAATGACAAGCATATATACTCTGCCTGCAGAATTTACTGTTTTCCAGAATGTTTCTATGAGAAAGAAAAATAATATACATGTATATAATCTGTTGATTTATGACATGCTATTATTTATAATTCTTGAACAATTTATGCCATAGGACTAATTAATATATAATTTAGCATATGATTTCTAATAGAATGAAACTGTATGTTACATAAAAATTCTAGTCAATGTAGATGAATTATTAAACTCAGTAACAACTATGAAAGTTAACTTCATGGGTGTTAGGTTTTAAATACGGTAGAAAATAATATGTAGTCAATAACATCAGAGGCCAGAAGCAAAGAGTCCTGTCTTTTGAAAATTAAATTAATTGAGGTAACCTTGGTTAGCAACAGTACATAAATTTCAGGCGTACAACTTTGTACGGTGTCGTCTGTACACTCTGTCTTGTGCTCTCCACCTGGGGCCTCATCTGCTTCTGTCACCTTGTACTTCTGTTGCGACTGGGTAGCTGTGCTTAGTTACACCAAGTAGCCTACATGTGCTGAGTTTGTTTGGCATTTATTTTTGTGGCCCCCCCAAAAGACTTTTGCTTGTACAAAATGACTACAGTATGTGAAACAGAACAGGAAACTGAAATTTTAAATATTAGAGAATCAAGAAAGGGAAAAATATGACCAATATTAGAAATGAAAACAATGTCCCTATATAAGCTTGGTAAGTAAAAGCATACTTGGTCCAGATGATGTCTTGAAGGAACTGAAACACGTGATTTATTTAATATCGCCTCCTGCACACGACATGTGCTGACTTTTATTTCCCAGACCATCGGGGAAGAATATCTTGGGAAACAACTGCCCCAGCCTCAGCCTAGAACCAAGACTGACCAGGTTTTAATAACCTTGAGCTCAGGGAGACACGGCACAAATATCGCTGCTCCCAGCAGGCCAAGCCCCCGTGGGAGGGGGAATGATGTGGCAGAAGTGAATGAAGACCCTCGGCGTGGATGAGGAGGGAGGGGAGTCACAGCTCCAAGGGGCAGAAAGTAACCTGCAGGGAGAAGGCTTGTCGAGGGGAAAGTCTTTGCCCTTTCTGAGTTACTACAGCTTGGCCTGCGGGCTCCAGTTCCAAAATTTTACAGCAGAGAAAAAACATCTAACAAAGAGAAAGGTGCTATGTTTATAAATAAACTATTATTAGAAAAAATTACTTAAACTGAGCCTCATTATCTCATGTTTATTATTTGATGGTGAATGTTCCCTCCGAATGTTAACCATCCGTTTGGAGGAGGGATTATATGCATTTACATTTTGTGTTGGACAGAGGGTTAGGAACGACCGCTCTGTGTGTTAGAAAGTCATATTTTTGAAATCACCTCCAAACATCCCACTGGTGCATACGCTGCAGATCGCGCGTCCCACTGTGTATGTTTAAATGAGCATTCTTTCCTAATTTCCCATTTTCATATTAGGGTGACAAATCCAGACTCTAAAGGCCTGGACTCGAGCACAATTTTTGAATAGTCCAGGTGTTTAATTAACCTGTATGAAGATGTAAAAATAGTGTCTTGTTTGCATTATTTTTCCCAATTGTTCTGAGACTTCTCATCTAACTTTCGCAAGCCTGTAGGGATTCTCTTTCTCTCTGTTCTCTTTAGTTACCATTTTCAAAACAATTAGAGTTGGTCAGGGGTTACATCCAAGGTGTTAGCGTTTTTTCACAGCAAAAAAGGGATGAAGGGTATAGTTTTCCTAATAAGCAGAACTTTTATTTATTTGAAATGTGGCTACTTCTTAAAGTAGTTACAAAATATAAACATAGATTTTTCAAAGATTCCATCAGCCAGTGAAGAATGTTGGATATAAAGATTATATCCAACCTGGATATTAAATTATTTTAACTCTAGAGGCAATGGATTAAGTATAAATTTAGAAAGGCACTCCATACTTGCTGGCTGACACTAATAACTATAAAAATTTTAGTCTGCATAAGTCTAAAAGAGTTCTTTTGATAAGAATAAAGCAATTTTTTTTAATTAGAAGGGATTTTCTGATTTCCAGGGAAGAAAATAAAGCAGAAAGAAAGGCAGTACCTTAATGACTACATTTCAGATTTCCACGGAAGCCTCTGAATTACACTAAGAAAGTGAACAGGAACCAGCAGGGCCAAGGTATGGTCACGTGGCCAAGTCTGTGAACATCTGTGCCCTGTGATACTTCCCAGGCGTTGCCAAGGTCATGGACCGACTAACCTCACGAGGGCCTTAGCATGAAGGACAGGGGAACATGGAGGGACAGAGACGTGTCGCTGATCCTGACCTCAGCAGACCACACTGGAGCTCCAGGGCTGTCTTTTTTAAGTAAAGTGGGATGCTATGACCCTGGGATTATGGCAACATTGGAAATTGTTAGCCTTCCTAAAGTTTGGGTTTTGTTTCATGTTGTTTGGTTTTGTCTTTCCGTATGTATCAAATGAACAACTTGGATCTGTTGTTATAAAAGTTTCACATAGTATTACTTTTTATAGTTATTAGATTACTTATCTTTAATTAGTGTTTTAAATTATAGACAACCCAGTTAGTGTTCTTCATCTCATTCAAAACATTTCATACTTTGTTACTTATTAATTGGCATTACCAGCAATAGAGAGGTTGTAAACTCATTGAATTTTGAAACCACTGCATGAGCTTCGTAGTAGCTTTTTCATCAGCCGAGATAACTAGTTATGTTTTTCTTAAGTCTAAGTTGTTGTCTATATTTACATCCCATAAAAATTAATCACTACTATATACGTGTGTGTGTGTGTGTGTGTGTATGAAACTTTAAAATACATAAAACAGTACATCTTGGAATTTTATAGAATTGTTTTCCTCAGCTTATATTTAACACGTTAAATACTAACATGCAGAAGGCAATAGATACTTTGTGAACAAATGAATAAATATTATAAAGTGACAGGCACAGATATAAAAGTTACTCTTGCCACATGTAAGGTACCTATTTTATAGTCAGGATGTGACTAGATATCTAGCTCTTTCACTCACTCTGCTTGAAGTTATAACCAAATTCTAAATAATTCTCCAAACCTAAGAACTTGATGTCTCATCTGTTTATAGTTCAAAATAAAATAGATTTTTATTTTGCCCACCATTATAATCACCAAAATACTGAACTTTAATCAAAAGAATACATAACTAGGAAAACAGCACCCAAGGCAGAGGACCCCACCACTTCCCGGGCGCCGCCGGCCTGGCCAAGTCGGCTCTCCCTGGTCATCACAGTTTCGCTGGCAAGCTTTGACGATTAAACCAAGCTCGAAGTTACAAAGAATCTCTACTGGTATTTGCTCCCATGTATAATTAGAAGCAAAAAAGACAATGCCAAAAGTAACGAAAAAAAAGTTAGGGGAAAAACCAAATAAATGAAGGACTCTCTTCTGGAAAAGAATGCTACTGGAGAGAAGATACCCTTAAACATAAATAAAGTATTCTTTCTCCAACAATTAAGGTCAGGAATCCCAAATTATTTATCACTATGACATCTATCCTAATCAAATGGTGATTCAAGGAGGAATTACCCAATTAAACAATTTTGACTAAATCATCTGGCCCTCAGAGCAAGTTATTTTGCTGAAATACTAAAGACTTATAAAGGCTATTGTAAACATTATTAATCTCTTAATTACCAGTCTCACTGGATAGAAGTCAAGTTTTGATAACTAAGTGTGACCCAGATGTATTTTAACCATACTTCACTCCCTACTGCCAGAAGTTTTCTCTGCCCCAAAATACTGCATCCTACAAGCCTAAGAACTTACCCTCTCAATTTTCTGACTGTCTCATTTGTGAATTTTCTTTCTGTCCCTATGAATCTAGATACACCTCCTAAAAACTTCTGAACTCAAATTGTAGCTATGAAATAAATCAATTTGACAAAATTATTATAAATATATACATGTTCCCAAAGGATGACTTCCACACCACCACAATACAAAGAACAAAAAGACCCGATGAGGGTTTGGAAAAAATTCTGGTTCTTCGCACTAAATGCACATTCATATACATATAGTGTGTATTCTCACATTTATGGATGCAGTGTACGCACACAGTTTTTCAAACCATAAACCCAGGTCATAGTACAATGAAACTGAAGCCATCATGACTTAAAGCATCATTTACGCGTCAAAATAGTGGGAAGACGTATTGAGATAAAGACTCCAGAGCCTGTGGAACCTGATTATCCAAAAGAATTTAAGCTCCAATTTAACTGTGCTCTGAGACAATCTAATCTCCGTTTGAAAGTTACCACTCTCTGTACGGTGGCGTTTATGTATTACGGTGCAGGGCAGTGCAAACAACAGCTCCTGGGAGGGGTGAAAATGAGTATTTTGTAATGAACAAAAGTTGCTCGAAGTGTGTTTCAAAATACTTCCCTGCAAAATATTATCCTAAAGTCAAAAGATGGAATGAAGGGAAAGAAAAGCACGTGCAATTTATAAAGAAGAGTGTGTAATGTAACGTGTCTGAAATTCCAGTTTGTGAAAGAGTGTTAGTAACCCTCTCAGCAGCCAGGGCACGGCCGTCCCGTGGGGCGCTGTGGAGAGAGTCGCTGATGTCTAAGTCAGGGCTCTTTTTAACCTTCCAGGGAAGCCATGGACCTGCAATTCCTGCCCATTTCTCCGACTGCGCACAGGACTGGGCCCGGTCATGCGATGGCACAGCCAAGCACCGACAGAGAAGAAAAAATGCACCCTTCGTGTGTCATTAACAAAAATGATGACTGTTCAGGCTCAGAAAACCAGAAACTGTTCTGGAAAAGCGTGAACGTGAACATGGAGGGAAAGCCACATTCCAGTGAAATCGCTCACGCGCCGTTAGGCCCGAAGGAAACGCACAGTGACATGTACTGAAGTTATGGTCAGGATACCTCGGTGGCATTGTGTTAACAGTGGAAAAGGCTTACGCGTATACATTATATAACTGGAACTCCTTGAAGTTCAGACTATGGCAATAGGCGGCTCGGCATGTTCCAGAGACATCCATTAAAACTCATTTATACCCCATTCACTGAGCATGTATCTAAGTGCAGCACACAGAGCATGTGGCATTGCGTAGAGTTCGTCGTCTGCACAGCGCAGATTAAATCTGAACTCCTAAGCGCCTCAGTTGACAAATTACCATTTCCACTTCTGGCCGGAGGGTCAAATTGACATTAGACCAGTTCAGCCCCCGGAGGCGGGAACTCAGGTCCAGCCCCGAGCGGGTGGAACTAACATCCGAGACAAATGAGGTGTGTGTGCGCCCCTCTGCAACCACACTGCAGGCCACGCACGGTGCTGGAACAAAGCTAGAATCAAGGTCAAGGTCAAGGCAAAATTTGACGTTCAGGTGTTTTCAGCTGGGGGAAGCTGGAGGGGCTCCAGTGCGACTTGCAGCAGCCACACCAACACTGTCCCCGGTTTATGGTCCCAGCAGAGCGTGCACTGGCAAGTCAGCATGATACCCACCTGTAATGCTGATTTTAAATAGTTTCATGTCTACTCCCCCTACCTTAGGTGCCACATATGTGTACCTAAGGGATATCATGTACCTAAGGGATATATATGTGTACCACAGGGATATCACGAGGCTGTGCTCAGGGGGCTGGGACACAAAGGCGTGTTTCCTAAAGGAGAACAGCACTGGTCTCCGAAAGCGCAGGTCCCGTTCTGCCACAGGCAGGAGGGACGACATAGGTCATTTTCATGAAGGTGTATCACAAAGCGGCTTCAAATTACCCACCTTGAAGGGTGATGGCCCTGACTCCTGAATAACAGGGCCTTGAATAACATTCCATTTTGGCGCGGAGGGACAGCGGCGCAAGAAGCAAGGCCCAGGATTCGGCGGGAACAGACAGCGGATCGCTGCCGGCCCAAAGCTGAAATCCGGCTCTCAGACAGAAACAGTTTGTTTTTTAGGGAAGTCATAAATAAAATGACCCATAAGCAAACATGAACCTAAGTAAGTGTTCCATTTCTCAAAACATAAACTTGGAAGAGGACTTTGAAAGGATAAAGTAACTAAATACACACAACAGACACAAACAGAAAGAATTAAAAATATTCCGCGTAGGCAACGGCATTGTAGTAAAGTAAACGGTAGTGGTTTAAAACAACCGCACATCTGGTATGTGATCTTAACTGGCTTCTACTTCCAAGGAATGCTGAGTGAGAGGACGTAATACTTCCTTTTAAGATTGATCAATTACGGGACTCTGATCACACCCTGATGTGAACCCCTGCCCGTCACCATCACAGTACTGATGTCTGTGCTCTCTTCCTGATATTAAAGCCCTCCTATTTGACAAAAATGTACAGAATGCCACATGTGCCAGCCATGGTTCGAGGGGACGGTTCTGTTTTGTTCTTTATTCCTCAAAATAACCTTATGATGTAGACATTAGTCATTGCCTTCCTTTTCTAGAAAAGGAAGCACAAGGAATTTAAGAAACTGGTCCAAGGGCACACAGGTAGCAAGTGGCAAAAAGGGATGGGAAATCCCGTAGCCAGGGTCTGAGCATGGAGTCCCTTGCCCACTGCATGGAGCCTGTGCCCTTGCCCACCGCACTGCCTGTCTTTCCAAGCCATTGGGTCACTAAAGCAAGTGACGTGACTGAGACAAGCAGAAACTTGGACAGCAAGTTCTTCTGGGCGTCATATGAGGAAACGGAAAGCTAGGTCCTCCCCATCCCCCACCGCCATAGGTTCTGCGGTCAGAAAAAGAGCTACCTTTGTTTCCGGCCTTGACAACCTCTAAGCGCACACATTAGTACCACGTAAAATGTGGGGAAAATGGCAACCCGGGGACATTTTATGGTAAAATACTTGATAATATAGAAATTGCAAGCCACATATTTTTTCTCTCCCCTCTTGTCCAAAGATATGTTTCCTCCCCACCTGCCCAAAACAGGACGATATTGAAGCTGAACTTGAGGAGAAGCTGGCCTTTTAAACTCTGAAGTACCATCATCGACACAAAGCTGCATGGCTGGGTGTTCCCGGCTTCAGCACGTCTGCTTCCTAGCGGGGGTCTTCTGAGTTCGAGTGAAAGTATCTGCCACATTGAGAAAAAATTTATAACAGCAGCTACAAAGTTATTGTACTATTTATCTGATAGGGCCTTTCTGCCTCCCTTTCCAGTCTTACTGTTAGCATGAATCCTTGTTAGGTGCATTTTAAAAAGAAGAAATTGCTGGGGCAATTTAGGGTAACCTCTCTTTTTTCTTAATTGCCAGCCAGCCTACAGATAAGCGCCTAAACTACAGAGAATCTAATCTCATCCACTCTGATTTTTAAAAATATCATTTTCTAATAGCTTGTCTAAAAAATATTTAGCTAGGAAAATACCTAAGTCCAGGTGAGGCTGTTTGAAGAACGATTAAGAGAGGTGTGTGGGGGGGTGTGTTGGTCTGAGTCTGTGTTTGTGAGGGTTTGTGTGTGTGAGCGTGTGTGAGTGTTAGTGTGTGTGAGTGTGTCTGAACGTGACCACTGTTTACACTGCTCTGTTTGGAATTCGAGCCATAAAAGCAGAGACGCCTGTTATTAATAGACTTTAGAAGTGTTTCCAGATAGTCAGGAGATGGGTGTTTACAGGGGTCAGAAGAGGCTGTCCCTGTCCCCAACAGAAATTGGGAGCCTCTGGGTGGCTCAGAAGCCACACAGGGACGCCTCCCGAACGGAGGAGCCGTTAGGACCAACACTGCAGGGAAACCCGCAGCTCACACGGCCTCTGGGACGCTGGTGACCAGCTTCTAATCCGCTTGTTCAGACATGTCTGCACCCTGAGGCCCGACGAAGGCCCTTCCCACACCAGTTCAGCACCTCACTGAAGAGCTTCAGCAGCTCCTAGTACTTTCAACCCAAACTAGGACTTCGGTCCTGCTCCAGGTTTCCCCCAGTGTCCCCTCCATTTCCCTGAAGCTCTGCTCCCAGGTCCCCAGCACCCCTGACGTCACTGCCTCTGGACTCGACTCTCACACGGTGGGGGCTTCCCAAAGGTCCTCCCTCCCTGGTGTGTGCGACCAGCAGCTTCTCGGCTGCCCCAGCTCCCCTGGCATCAGTCCACCTGGCCCACCCCGGCCGCGCGCCCCCCCAGCGGCCAGGTCAACGACTTCTGGGAAATCAGCAGACTGGTACCAAATCTCTGATACCACAGGCATTTATAAGCTAACTTCTTCCTGGTATTTTAATGAGTTCGTTTCTTGTTTCTCAGAAAAGATGACATGCTCGTTACAGAGAGGAGTCACCCACTCTGCCTTCCTCAGTCCCTCGCAGTTTTGTGATTTCCTGCCCAGCCCGGAAGAGCCCACTGGTGAGAGCTAATCAAAATGCCCCCGCATGCCAGCGCACTGACTACAAGAATTCGGATTTAAATAGCACAAACTGGGTCCTCATGGGTAAGGGGAGTCAGTAGTGTGCACGCAGCCTCCTCTGGAGTCCCTCAGTCTCCTTTCCCAGCGGCCCCTGAGACAATCAGGTGACTGAGGACTGGGGATGACCTTTGCAAAAGAGGTCGCAGCCCTTGGGGCAGCAGGAACTCCAAGTCCCAGGGGTCTCCAGCAAACCCGGGCCTATGCTGAACATGCACCCCACCCCCGGAGGGTCTAAGCAGCCTCTCAAATGTACACGCCTTCCTAGTTCTTGAATGAAGTTTAGAGATATTCAAATGTAAAGCATACGCAAAGGCTATAAATAGCTTTATGTCAGACCATATCAGTGTCACAGCACCAAATAACGGGGGGAAGTGAGCTTTAGGATTTCAGGGCTGCAGGAAGGGACGCACGAGCTCCTTCCAGCCGCGGAAGGCCACAGGGCAAGTCCGCGCAAGGGAGCGGTACACATCCGCCTATTTGATGGATTTTGTGGTGGACACTCCAAAAAGCAAACTGAGTAACAATCGCTTCTCTCTCATAATTAAACCACAAACTCTGAAAAAAGTCAATCAACTGAAGATAGAAACCACCTGGATGATTTCTGTGGGTCAGTTTTAGAAGAAACGATGACCCAGACAAATCTAAAATATTGACGGTAGATTTTGGAGCTACATTGTAAATCAAAAGAACTGTCATCTCTCGTTGTTTAAAGTTCTCAGCTACGTCATTTCCAACGTGTCAATGATTCCCCAATTCAGCATTTATACAGATACAAAGTTACAAATCTGCGTTTTGCAACAAAGTGTAGGTGGGGTGGTATTTGTGGAACGTATATCCACCAGGGTTACTGTAACCAGTGAGAGGTGAGATGACAGAGCCCGGAAGTGGGAGGGGGAGTGGTGCCTCCGGCAGCTAACACCTGTCCTTTCCAAATCCGATGTCTGTGAGAGGTCACTGGGTGGAGGTACGATCGCAATCTTTCACTGCAGTTATATTAGTGCCGCTCAGAAAAACTGCTTCATTATTGTCAGAAATTCTAATTGGGCCCTAGGGAGTCCCCGCCCTTGCAGCCCCACTACGGAGGAAGCCATTTATGGGTTTTTGTTACTCAGAGGGGCAAACCCCAGAAGAAAGTCCAAGTTTATTTTAGATCGTCCCACTGCTGGACATGGGGATATAAATGAATGAACGAGGGATCCCTCACTGCAGGGGGAGGTTTCTCTCTGCCTTCACAGAGTGACAACTTGCAGGAGGAAAGGGGGATGGGTTGCAGGTCTTCCAAACCCCGAAGCCCCAAACCCATTACCACATGTTTCTAAAATAGATGCTGTGAAAGTTTTTTTTTTCAAAAGAAACAAAAAACTGTATTCTTGCTCCTGTTCAAGTCCAGGTTCATTATCTTGAATGGAATAGCATCCGTGTCGTGGAGGTGCAGCAAGACAGGAAAAGTCAACCTGTAACTAGCACAGAGCTCGGTGCACACAGTGCAGAGGGCGTTGCAGATCTAACCCAATTATTATGGAAACACCTTCTCTTAATATACAAAGGTACCTGTGGGATCTAGAGGGCGATCTGAGCCTGTGAAGTCCCCTACTGCTGCCAGAGATGACAGCGGGGTGTGGGTGGGGCACAGGAAACACTCATCCCACTCACATCAGCTCTGGGGTCCCCAAGTATCCAGGTAAGAACTAGGACACCACACTCTAGGTAGGACCCGTGCTGCCAACAAGAAGGTCAGGACGTCCCTCTCCAGGTCCCCGGAGCTGGAGAGCCAGAGAGGACTCTCCCACCCCACCACCCCTGTCAGGTCGACCTAGAAAGGCAAGGACAGGCACCCACTGATAGGCTGCGGAGAATGGTAACGCGCTGGCTGCCCCACAGCGATGCCGATGTTAACCGTCTCCTGAACAACTGGCTGCCAGGCAGGCAGAGGCTCACAGTTCAGAAGAAAGGCTGCAAAGAAGGAGAAACTGAAATGAAAGGAGAATTCTCTCTGTGTGTCCAAAGCCATCATTCCCCAGCCTCACTCAAAGTTGGGCTCAGCAACCTTTTAGGAGACAGGAGGTCGACGAAGCACCGAATCCTGTCCTCGAAGGAAAACGCTAAATGCAACAGCCGCAAAAGCATCAGACACCCGCGGAAAGGGGTGCGAACCCGGTCCTTCGGCCGCGCAGCCTGCGCCCTCCTCAGAAAGGGCTGCGAGGGAGTCGGACCGTGGGCCGTGGGCCGCTCGCATGGACTGATGCAGAGCGAGCTGAAGGGAGGAGGATCATTCAGAGGGGTCCGCCGGCACCAACAGCGCGCATTTCCCTGATAGCGAACCGCCTCCTTTCTGAAAGGTGATGGTCGGTGGCTGCCCAAAAGTGTGGGATCTGAAGTCCACCAGAGAAAGGTCCTGGGTCCTGAACGCCAAGCTCAGAGGAGACTGCGAGGAAATGGCTAAACATCAACAGCCATGTTCATGGCCTCTTTTACTTGGATAGCATTTACCTTCTCGTTTCTAATGCCGGGTGATGGGGTATGCAGACTGTTAATTTTCCTTTAGGGGTTGTGATGATACTTGTCCAACGCTTAAATACTTTGGGTATATCATGCAGCTTAAGTCCAGCTGATCCAAGACAATTCTTTTCCTTTAATGAGATGGCAATTTACAAAGCCTAATTCGCTTCTCCAAAGACCCCTTAGTTTAGTAAAATCTTCAGTGATTTTTGGCATAATGCCTTCCTCACTCACCACCCACCCGTGAAAACCAGTCTCTTCCCTGAAAGGCTGTAATCCCATGAGCAGGCCCAGTGTTGTCCTATGATTCTAACACTGATGTCAAGGTTAGTTTCTCCCACTCCTGTGTCTTTCCTATCAGCCAGTCACCGCATCTATGGATTCTTCCTCTAATTGCCTTTTCTTCTGCTGTCCCCGCACCCACTGAGCTCTCACTGTTCGTCATTTAACTAGACCATGCCCCGCCCCAGCAAGAGTCCTGACCACCGATCAGCCCCACCCATGACTTCAACAGCCTTCTGACTAGATATGTCTTTCAGGGGCCCAGATCATGAAACACCAACCCTCCATGCCCCAGGGCATGGTGGCCAAATTCCTGAAACTGGCCATATACTGTGTGACCCCATCCATCTCTACAAACTCATTCCTACTTAAGAGCCTTCATTCTTACCCTGTAGACCCCCTCAGTCCTATTTACCTTCTCACCTTCTCTCCCATCTGTGACACAAAAGGGGGTCCCTGTGGTTGATGGAAATGCTCATCCACGTTACGACTCAAGTTCTGCCTTATGTCAGGGCACCCAGACCAACCAGGCCTCATGATGACTCTTTCACACAAACTTCAGGACACAGACGATGCTTTCCTACCATTCTCCTGATGTCTCCCAGAAATTCTGGGCTAGAGCCTTTCATTTTTCTACCTGAGTTGTAAGCTTCTTGAAGAGAGGAAAAAAAAATAGTCTTAAGATGCCCACAGCTAACAGCTCCTCTTACAAACCCAACAATTATATAATGAAGATGATGAAGCCAATGAAATTAATCATTGTTACACACCACAGGCTGGTGAGTCTAAACCTGTCGTTGTGCAAGAGAATGACTTAGGATGGTAGTGAAAATGGTACATGCTTCAACCCATGCCCAGAGGTTTGATGGATGCCAGATTAAAAAAAATATTCAAGACCTCTAAGGAATTCTGCTGCAGTTAGCACACAGATGGTATTTTGAAAAACATCCCCACTGGTGAATTTAAAACAGTAAATAAAAAACAAACAAGTATAAAAGTATGCAGAATTATAAACAATGGAGGAGGAACCTCTGGCATGTTGCAAACTAGTTGTCATTACTATGAAGTTCTTTTGTGATAACACCATAAACTCTACGTGCTTTTACGATGGTAACTAAAAATAACTATTCTCATTAAAGCAATTAATGTTATTAATATTAAGCTAATCTACTTCCTTTGCACGTAAACTGTAAATGTAGGGATGTTTGAAGCCATTTGTGTAAAACAGAAAATAAGCCGTTACATTTGTTTATTCAATAATATTTCACTGTCTAGATTATTCAGTCAGTTGACACAGGCTGTAAATCTTGTGTTGAGCTCGGTCTTTAACATAGACGCCTGCAATGTAAAACATGCTCTCCTTGCATTCTCTGCTTTAAAAACATACAAGGATCTAGGTAGTTATGCTCTCAGTTCAACCAACTTTACAGAATAGGAGTTCTGCAGGTATATTTCATATGAATTCTTCCTTTTTGTAGCTCTTATAAACCAACCCTACCTAATCTCATGTTTGCAAATGACTGTAGATAACAATCTAGTGCTTTTTCTAAGTTTTGCAGTTTTCTTTAGTGTGATGATAAATTTAAATATTTCCTCTTTTTTCCCATCATGCTCATTATATAATTTTGATTATATAATAGGCAGCACTTCACTCACCTTTTTCTGATGTTGACTAGGTTGTACTAACATCCTTCAGAGAGACACTTGAGGATTTCTGAGTAGCTCATATGAGCACAGATAACTAGAAAGAGGAACCTAATACATTCAAATGTAAGTGGAGGGCCGAGGACATCTTGTTTCCACTCATGATTTTACCTCCATTTTTTTTTAATGGCTTTGGGGGTGTGGTGAAGGATTGGATGACTAATCTTGGTTCATAGCTTGTGAGTTGTTTTGTATTTTTTTAAATACTTAAAAAAACTTTCTAAGCGTAACTTACCAAAAACTTGCCTCTATTGGAGATTAAGTATATTAGGGTCTTCTGAAATATCTTCCTGAAATCTCTTGCTGGGGCTTATGTAGTTCACAGAAGAGGAACCGATCAGCTCCCCTCTAGGGCTTAAAAGGAAACGAGGCAATTGTTTAAGCCACTAGGGAGAGTGGTAGAGTCTGCACCAAGTCTCCTGCATGTTCATGGAAGGCTTTGATGATACACGCCCCCTGTCACGCCTCTACTCAAACACCAGGGACACTTCAATCAGGAATAATAATACACTGCCTTGTGGTCTATGGAATGCAGAGACTTAAAAGCAATGTGTCATCACGTGGAAAAGAGTCCATGCCGCACACAGAATGTCAACCCATCTTCACCATGTGGAATATAAATGGGCCATAAAATATGAAAAGCAAACAAAAAAGACACAAGGATTTTCCTGACAAAGGGAAAACTTGATTACATCACCAAGGAAGACAATTTTGAAAATTAAAAATAAATGAACTTTCATTGTCCATCCTCACATGTACATCTCTCTCTCTCTCTCATTCTCTCTCTCTCTCTCTCTCTCACACACACACACACACACACGCGTGCACACGCATGCACACTTTCTTTAGGCTTGTCCCAGCAGCGAGCGACTCTCATTAGGGCTCTGAGCTTATCAGATAAGGAAAGACTTCTCATTTCACCTCCTACTTCACACTTTCTCCCTGTAAACCAAAGTGAGCTACCACAGGCAATGCTTTTAATAGTTTGAGTTGGCAGAAACAGAAAGTGAAACTACAGGAAGTGTCAGTGGGTCCAATGCTACCTTTTGGTGGCATTTAAGGACAAGAAAGACATTCAAATGACAACAGTTATATATACCTGCATAAATATGTGCGTTAAAAATTATTTTACAATTCATGTAATGCGTTCTGCTTTGCGACTAATGCATAGTTTCTTTTTTACTCAAAAGGCTTCTCTTTGACCTCTATATTCTGATATTTGAAAATTTTTCCTGAAAATTTAAAGACAAAAGTAGTCTGGGTTTTAAAAATAAGTCTTTTCAGTCTTAAAACATCTTCCAAAATGTAACTTTAAAGGCAATTTAATTTCTACGCATGTAGCATACGTTAATCAATAAAGCCAACTCCAGGTTGACAGCTTCTCCTCTTGCCATCAGTTGGAATGAAGCAATGCAGTTCCCGGCAGGGGACCAGAAATTTTGGAAGGGACACTTCCCAGAGTATGTCCAGTAGAAAACTTCAGGAGTTCAAGAACTCGAGTAAGCAAGCTTATATTCCATCCTTAGGTCAGCTCTGGACTTTTTAGGTAAGCATACACTCTTTCAGAGGAAGAGCAAAAATACGCAGCACCTTTTTGCAAATCAGAATGTCTCAAAAGTCTCTTGGAAACATTCTTAGGCAAGGAGTTAAAACATCGCATATTTAAAAAACAAAGCAAAACCCACCTTCCTTTTCAAAATTTTACGACCAGATTTCAGAAATGCAGAATTTATTAAGTGTAAAAGTCATGCCAGATTGTGATCTTCTTGGTTCCTGTGACACCTCAAATTTGACCAATTTCCCCCCCAGGGATTCAGAAGTCCTAAGCGCTCCAGCCCAGTCACTGAATTCCTCTGTTTTTTCTCTACAGCTGCGCACCGCGCCGAGCTCTCTGCATACCGGGGACTGTGCGTGGCAACATGCCTTTGGGGGCTGCGTCCCGACCCCGGGGCTGTGTGATTCCCACTAATCTGTCGGGGAGAAGAGCCACCGGACCTCCGCAAACCCGGTTCTCCGGATCCGCGCTCCCTGCACAGGTTCAAGAGCCGCTGGGGCGCAGCGCGGGGACGGTTCTCATATAGGTTCCGTGCTCTCTGTCACCAGCCAGCTCTCCGGGCCCTTCACTCCTGTAGCTTGCTTTCCTACTTAGTAACAACTTTGCTTGAGAACAAGAGAAAACTTTTCTCCCAGGAAGCATTAAGTCCGCTTGGAAACTTTGGATCCAATGAATACAAGGTGACAACCGAACGCACACGTCGCTCAGCACAGGGTCCTCAGCGACCCGACCCCCGCAGTGCCCACCCCCCACCCTCGCCGCAGCCCGACCCCAGCGCGCAACCCGTACCCACCTTGGTCTCGCCCTCCTCCGGCTCCGCGTCCGAGAAGCCGAGTCCCGACTCGAGGGCGGCGGCAGCGGCGGGCGCGTGGCGCGGACCCGGGAGCAGCGCGGCGGCGAGCAGGGAACACGCCAGGCACAAGGCGCGCAGCTGGCGCATGGTGGACCGGCCAGGGCGCAGCGGCGCGCTGCTCCCCCTCCGCCCGCCCGAGAGCCCAGCGCTGACCCCCGAGGGCAAGCCGCAGGCGGCCTTCCCGACGTCGCACGTCGCTGTCCCAGCCAGTGCCGGCGAGAGGCGACTGGGTCAGGTACAGCCTCACAGGAAACCGGACATCCGAGCTCCCCGCGCGCGCTCGGGGCCGGCGAGGTGAGGCCGGGGCGAGGGCGGACGGCTCCTCCGCCGGCGTGGCTGCTGGTGCGTTTTGGAAGGAGGGGGGCCAGGCCGAAACCCCCCCGCGATGTTCGGCCCCTCCAACCCCCCGGGGCACGCGTCCCCTCCTCCGCGCCCTGCCCAGGAGTGGAGCGCGCCGGGCGGCCGCGGCGGGCGGCGGGGCGCGGGGCGGCGAGGCCGAGAGCGCGGGGCGGCGCGGCGGGCGCAGGGCAGGGCATGGCTGATGCGCCCTCTGCCTGCGCTTATGTGAGAGAAAGGCCGAGGGAGGGAGCGTGCAGGGCCCGGCCGCCCTCCCCTTCGCTCTTCCTCGGAGCGCGCGCCCTCCAGCTCCCGGCGCCCTCGCCTCCTCCCCGGTGCCCCACCTCCCACCCCTCCTTGTCCTCGCGGTCCCTCCCTCCCCTCCCGGGGCCGCGGCCCGAGAAGCCAGTTCAATCCCTGGTTTGGCGGACAGCGGGCCCATCACTGAGGCGACGCGTCCACGTTGGGCAGAGTGGCCGCGGGAGAAAGTAGCTTATTGGGGAGGAGGGAGCCCCTTTGTCCTGGGTAGCGCCGGCGCCGGTCCGATTACCGCACGCTTGGCCCTCTGCGCCCGGCTCAAGGTTTGGAACCGGACCCAGAGTGCTGGACGGTCCCAGAGAAATCAGCGCAATGGCGGATACCCGCGGGGACTTTAGAACAGGTCGCGGCCCCTCTTCCCCTTGATCTGGTAACTTCGTGCTGCCGGTGAAGCGAGAACTACCGAGTCCTTTGAGCGCAGCGAGGGCCATGGGGATGCATGCGAACAGTTCCTTGAGAATCCCAACTTTGGGCCCAAATCGCCAGGAACAGTAAAGAGACACACGGTCACTTTCTGCAAGAAGTTAGGTTTACATGAGAAAAGGGCTGATAAAGAGACATGTAGTCTCAACATACTGTAAGAAACGACATCTGCAGAAACGAGACTGCCTTTGCCCATGGAAACATCACCCAGGGCCCGCGCGGTGCTGCTGGCCTTGGCGGTCTCCCTCCGCGGGGCGGAGTGAACAGGTTGCAGGAGACCAAGCTACCGGTTTCAACACTGCTGAGATGCAGAGGCTCCCGCTCACTACTGGGTTACTTTTAGAGACGCAGATCATAGAATTTTAGATGGCGAGGAGCCGTTCTTAATCTGACTGAACTCCCTACAAGTTCTGAAACTGCCCTCACACATCATTTACCGGAAGGCCTCCAGGGACAGGGGCGCTTTGCTGTGCGTGCTACCCACTCCCTTCGCTGATGGCGGGAAAAGGTTGCGGAAAAGCCTCTCCCTTCATTTCTTCATTGCTTTTGACTTCTGGACGTGGCATGATAAATCTAAGCTAATGGCCATAGTTTTGAAAAATAAGTTATGTTCTCCCTGTGCTAGCCTTCCTCCCAGGGAAATACCTTTTTTTTTTTTTTTTAGGACAACTCCTAGTTCCCTCATCAGCCATAAGCTCATTTTACCTTGTCCTTCATTTAGCATACTGCTCGCAACATGACTCAGTACCTAAAGTGTTCCAACAGGCATGAAGAAAGGGTCTTCCTCATCCAGACCTTAACGCCATTGTTGACGCAGCCTCAGATGGAGTTTATTTTCTGGCAGCCAGATCACAGTGTTGACTCACATTACCCTTAAAGTCAACTGAATTCCTCAGGAACTTTTCGCGTGCACTGCTGTTTAGTCACGTCTGCATTACACTGCATTTGTGAAGTTGGTTGACTGTGTCCAAGATTTGAGCTTCGACATTTATCTTTATGAAATCTGTCCCCTCAGAGTCACTCCATCATCTGAGCTCGTTGAAATGTGTTGGGACGCGGACCCTGTCAGTGAAGTATTCGTCTTGCCCTGTTTCTGCTCCATGCACTTTTGATCAATTTGCCGTACTTGTCTTTCAAGCTGATAAAGAGAAGGGCTGAGAACTGCCTGCGAAAGGATCTAAGGAGAAGCCGGTGCTTCTTTGTAACCATTCCTTGTTCCAGTGTTTCTCAACTTCAATTGCACTTGGAAGACAAAAGGAGATTTTGGCACAATAAGAAGTACAAATTAGCAGTTTCACAATAATCATGGGGTTGTAAGGTACAGCACCGGGATTATAGTCAGTGATATCGTAATAACTCTGTATGGCGTTGGGGGGTACTGGGCTTATCACAGTATCACTTCATAAGTTGTGTAAATGCCTAACCATTATGCTGTATACCTGAAAGTAATATAATATTGAATGCCAACTGTAATCGAAACACACACACACGTCTGAGCACACCATCAGAGATTCTGGTTTGATAGGTCTGGGGTAATTGCCAGGATTATAATAGGCAACCGAGCTGAGAATCTCAGACGTTTCCAACACTCATGGGGCCTAGTATAGTGTGAACACTGCAAAATCTTCAGAATCAAAATGTATCAAAAATGTTCCAAAAATACGTATTATTTGTTCATCTGAAATACAGTGGGAAGTACATCCAGACTCTTGCATTCCTCTTAAAAATGTTAGGTTCCTACCACTGTTAATTATTTTAACTAAAGGAAATGAAGGCAGAAAGTGAACACAACTTAAATAAAAAATAAACTTAGGTCAATGGGATTTAGTTGTGCCTTCTAGGAAACGTTAGCCTAGGAAAGATAAGATGGAAAACCAGTAATTAAATCTACTGTTTGCTTCAGGAAATATCAACAAATCGATATATTGAAGACAATGCTCTTACTCTGGCCAAACGCGTGCTTGTCAGTAACAGCTAACTTACCTAGCCCCTCACTGCCTGAGTCAACCCGTCCTGAACTACTGGGCCGTGAACTCGGCCCAGTCCTACCCAGTTCCCCACCTTGGAAGACCCACCTGAACCTACTCGAGTCCAGACCTCAAAGCCCTACAGTTATTCTAATTCTGACTTTCCTTTTCTGAGACACTGGTAAGGCTGCCACAGTGTTCTCCCTTACTGCAGGGAGTTCTGCTAAATGTAACTTTTATTTATCAAAAGGTCTTCCGGTGATATTTTGGGGAGTTCAACCACCTGCCAGTCCCACTGAGATCCCACTGAAAGCTTCCTTGCGGCTGAAGCCAAGACCCTCAATTCAGAAACGGGGAGCCTCTGAGGCCTCCAGTAATGGGGTGAGTATCACAGTAGATCTCAGTTCTGATTTCTTTTTATCAGATTTCTAAATGCTAAGCGGATCTTGTCTCCTATGAACCCCTTTTAGGACTCTCTGGGTTATTCGGTTGGATTTGAAAATGTGTGCCTGGCGGGAAGCTGCCTTGTTATCAGCAACATTGCTTTCTGTCACTGCACCTTTCAGCATTTTTTTGTTGGTCGTTAGCAGCAGGAAGTTCACGTCCAACCCTTATACTGAGAACTTTAGGCTGTTCAAGGTTGCCATTAGGGACTGCCTGGCCCTGAGGCTGGGGAACCCAGGACATAAGCTCAACCAACCACTGACTCGACCAGCCATTGCCAGACAAGTCATGTGTTTGACACCGAACGCAAGCTTGTGTCTCCCGCACGCCAGATTCCTGCCTCTTACGTGCAATTACACACTAATACAGGGCCGTGTCTTTCTAAATGGCACAATTTACCAATGGTAGTTTAGAATTTCAGCGACCATTGTGGGAAACTTTCCGTAAGAACAAAATTGCTTGTTTGAGAAGTACCTTAGAGCGAAAAGGTTGTAAAATTGCAAACATTCAATGACCTGTGCTGTTTTTGACCGATGTGAGAAAGCTCGCCGGAGAAATTCAGGTCCCACAGTGGCCCGTAACTCTCCTATGGAAGAGGCACACGAAAAATGTGAAAGACTAACTCTCTTTTCGACCTACCCACTTCATAATTTAAACCTAAAAGTTTCTATCTTCCTAGGCCTCTTCTTCGGTACTACAGCATCTGTGTCCCTGCCCCAACCCTCTTTCTGCCCAGCCCCCCAAGCCTTCTAGGTAGTCGGAAACCCTGAATATTATCCAGATCAGAACAAGACCCTGTGGTGGAATTTAAGCCCTGGTCGTGGTCCGAGCTGAGAGTGATTTTCAAAGATTTTCCAAAGCCTACATAGGATAGGCAGGATTTTAAACAGCAATTTGCAGTAGTTCTTAGAACATGTAATTCAGAGTTTCCGAAGACACATCAATTTATTTATGTGTTATTATGAACCAATAAAATTAAATGGAGAAAGCTCTGTGAATCCCCTGAGCAGGACTTGAGAGATCCTAAATTCCATAATAAAACCAGGGGAATTTAAAACAACTGCAAATGTTAAGACCCCATTTTGGAGACCAAACAAAGAGATGGACACATGGGAGACGGTGGGGACGCAGGCTCTGTGCCAACGTTAGAAAGCGTGCGGACGTAGACCCTGGAGCACGTATAAAGTACTGCCCCTTCCCCGCTTTCTCTGAATGGCCTTAAGTCAGAAATAGGGGATTTACTATACAATCAAATACTGGAATGGAAAGTATTCACACCCTTGAGGGTGAAACTGCAGGGGATAAAAAGAAAGTGGGAGCGCACGCAGCTGCTCCAGTCAAGTACCAAGCACTCCAGTTCCCACTGGCCCTTCATCTCTCAAAGATTCTTGCTGAGAAATCCTCTTTGGGGCACAACACCTGCTTTGGAGCATTGAAAGAGCTATTGAAAAGCATCACGTGAGGATGATTCGGGGGCAGGGGGGAGGCCCCTTCTGCATGGCTACTTAGTTTCACCAGAAACCTTCAAGGGAGGCTTGCACACATTGTACATGAAATTTCCCACTTCAAGCAGAATGAATTGATTGCTGTATTTTATCAGCATTGGTGAGAAAGTTTTATGAGGGCGGCTGAGGGCGTCTGCAGGTGTGTGTTCCACCTGCACCAGATTAAATGAATCCTGGTAACTGTGCAGATGGCCACGGACGAGAACCCAAGTTTAAGGGTACCTGTGAACACTTACGGACGTGCTCATGTGCTCACGCCTTGCTGTGGTGTTTGAAGAGCCTAGCCAGTGCACGCTGCTTTTCAAGGGGGAACGCAGCTTTTGTTTGCTGGAAAGGTATGCTTCTGACGGTAGCCAAAATAACTTACTTGAATTCCAACCTGTCTCTCCACGAGTACAGGCACTCCTTGTGCTCAGTTAGTTACCAGAGAACTTTGCAAAGCCTTGCCCTTGGTTCGGAAATGTTATTGTCCCTAACATTCACAATCCTCATGAAAAATAGAGAAAGTCAGTGATATTTTTAAACTCAAATGAGCGATATTGACTCTAACCATGAGAAACATGGCACAGGCCTCCCTTGAAGGTTACATAGTCAGTATTTGTCCCCCAGTTTTGGACCCTGCCTCCCTTTGGGCGGATGTGGCAGAACACGACACGGGAGTCAAGCAGTGTAATCAGTCTTGGTATGTAATCAACTCACACCAAACAGGTATGAGTTGCATTTCCTTCATATCCCCTAAGCAGCCTCTATACAACCTGAAAAAACAGAGTCTCTGCCATCCGGAAAAGGCGTCAGTAAAAATGCCTAGGAACCACAACAGAGAGGAAATGTCGGGTGATTTCGGCTACTAGAACAGCAATTAAACTCGAGAGAACTTGAGGTAAGTAGATTTACGCGTCCTAGGTAAAAAAATGAAAGGTTTTAACTTTCTGACAAGATTGACATTCCTTTCGGAGATTTAAAATTAGGAATCCTTAAGGAGCCTGCAGTCCTTGGGTGGAGGGAGCCTCTGCCACAGAGCCTGGTGTTCAGATGGCTGCCTCAGGACAAGGCCAAGGCCACCCACGACCTGCAGAACTAGATTTAGATGACAGTGGCCACGCTAGAATCTGCATGTTTGGAGTTTTTTCCTCCTTAGCTTTTTTTTTTTTTTCCATGATTGTTGGCTTAAGGTTCTAGATAATTGACCCATGATTGCTGTTTCTTAACCAGTGAAAAGTCAAGGACTCCCACTTGAACACTGCTTTCTCCATCTTTAGTCATTCCTTGCTGTGACTCAAAGGCTGGGAGAAATGTGCGCATGATTTGTCCAAAAGAAACAATAAAGCTCTGTTTTGCACACGTTTCCCTCGGAGGGCTCACCAGCTCGTGCCAATCCTTTGTTTTGAGATATTGGGTTTCATTCCTAACTGGACTCAGCCGTGAACTGGCGTTTTTATGTAGAAGAGAACACAACCGGACAGGTAACCAAGATCAAAACTCCTTAGGGAGAAAGGCTCCTGCTTCCCCCGAAACCACACTCAAAGGGCCACTTCTCAGAGATAATGTCTGTAAACAAACTTTCATGGAGGGAACAAGGAACAGGCGGTTTGTGTTAAGGACTCGCATTTACAGGCCTTGCAAACAAGATTGCTGTGGAGGTAGCTCTTGATGGCCTATCAGATCTGCCCCGGGTGACCTTTGCTGAACTTTTCTTCACCATATGGGGTTTCTGCGAATACTAAATTAGTTAATATATGCAAAGAACTTAAGAGATTACTTGGCATTTAACAGCCTCTCAATAAGTTTTGGATAGAGTGTGATGAATAATTGCAAATACAGATACATTAATCTTTATTTCTTCCTCACCTGTGTTATATTTTTTTCTGTTTTTTAACCTTGTGTTTAAATGAGCATTCAAACACATAATAAAGTTCTAACATCGACTGTCTTTTTTAAAACACTTTGAAAATTTGTATTTATTTATTATTGTATTTTTCCATTACTATTTACCCCCCCATATGCCCTCAAGCACTTTGAAAATTTTGTTTCACTATATTCCTTACCAAACGTTGCTACCAGCAAATCTGAGAACAAATATGCTTTGTAGTCGTGTCTGGCTGTATTTTAATGCATTTAATACTCCCCGCACTCCTATGACGCAAAAATTATGATCTGTATGATATAAATGAGGAAACTGAGCTGTAGAGAAGGTACTTAAATAGTTCGATGCTATAGACCTGGAGTGAGAGAGACCCTAGATTCACGGCTGTCTCGTTCCAGTGTCCGGGAGCTTGAATACTGCCCCCTGCTGCCTTGTAAAGGATGTTGACGGGATGCTTTCCCTTGGTAGACAATCCACCATTTCTTATTGGAGAATTTTAGAATGTTCCCTTGCCTCCATACTGTTGGTCTTTCAAAAACCCTTATCTGCCCCTGTTTCTCTCTTGCTTAAGCCCCGTCAACAGCCCCTTATCACCCACCAGATAACATGCGCGCGTCGTCGTCCGGCTGTTTCCCCGAGCACTGCCCCCTGCTCTCCCGGCATGCTCTGTCTGCTGGTGGTACTCAATCACTGGGAATTCCTTGAGGAAACTTGGCTTTTGTTAATGTCTAGCACATTTTAGTGTCCTAAGAAGTGTTTCCTTAATGAATAAATAGGGCTACAATTTAGTATGTTAAAATATAAACAGTGGGGTTTCAGCTTCTGCTAATGGTGGGGCGGCTTGATTAGACTGAGCCTGCTGCAGATAACAGTTATAAAATCGGTCCCATCCCCTAACTCCCTGAAGACCCCCAGCTCTTTGAAGTCACTGAGAGAATTCCCAAAGCCAGACAGAAACTGGAGGAGTGTCTACTCATGAAGGACAAACTGAAACAGACCTACACAAGAAATGCTAATAAGAGGTTGTCGGGCTGGAAGGGAATGACACGGCAGGTATGAGCTTGGATCCGAAGGAAGGAATAACAATCACTAGAATTGTAAGTCTCTGGCCGAATAAGTAAACATTTAAAAACACACAAATACACACATATGGAATTTATTTATTAATGTCTTTAACATAGGAGCGATTATACCTTATTTGAGGGATTTATAATGTGAATAGTTGTAGCACATAAACAGAAATAGCACAAATAACAAATGTGAATAACTGTGCTATAGCAAGACTTCCTCATTGTATGGGAAGCAGTACAATATGAACATTAAGTTAACTGTGTTTATTGAAAGGTGCATATTATAATATCTAGAGCAGCCACTTTTAAACCAATGCAGAGCACTGAAATACTAATAGAGGAATCAAAATTAAATACTAAAAATGAATTGAATTTTCCCCAAAGAAACCAGAAAATGAAGAGCAAAAGAGCAAAAAACAGTAAGACCAAAAGAAAACAAACAGTAAAATGACAGAACGAAATCAAATCATATTAACAATTACATTAAATATAAATAATTAAACACTCCAATTAAAAGACAAAGGTTTTCAGATTGATTATAAAAGCAAGACCCAAGTATAGGTTTTCCATAAGAGAAATACTTTAATTATAGACACAAACAGGTTGAAAGTTAGAATTTGGAAGAAGATATGTCACGTAGACACTAATAATCAGAAAACTGGAGTGGCTGCATTGGATGTTGGGGAAAACTGGCTCTTAGGTAGCAGGTTTAGCCAAAGTAAAGAGGTTGAAAATGGTAAAAGTATCAGTGCATCAGAAAAATAGAAAAGTTACACATATGCCTGATTCTAAAAGCATCTTCGGTAAACATGAAGGAAAATCTGACAGGCCAAAATAAAAACAGGCAAATCCACAGCTATTGCTGAAGGCTCCTACACCCCCATCCAGTAGAGGGAGAAGACAAAAATGATGAGTAATGATTGATACGTGGGACGCGAATGACACCATTAATCACGTTGCCCAGTTGACATTATTAAATATATATATGTGTGTGTGTATATACATATACTAACATACATATACTAACATATACATACACACACACTAATGTTTCCAACAACTGCAAAGTAGAAATTCTTTTTAAGTAAACTTAAAACACTCACCAAGATAAACCATGTGCTAGAGACCTAAAACATTTTTAAAATGTCTCAATTTATATTTTTCAGAAGATTGAAATCTTATAGGGTATGTTCTTTGATCATAATGGAAATAGACTGGAAATCATTAACCACTGATATGTAAAAACAGTAGAAAAGTTCCAAATATTTGGAAATTTTTTAAAAAATACATTTTTAAACACTCATAGGTCAAAAAAGCAATTAAAAGAGTAACTAGGAGACTAGATGAACAAACTGTAGTATATTCATACAATACAATTCTACCCAGCACTAAAAATGAACTACTGATCCATGGACTAGCATGAATTATTGTCTCAGGTCTTCTTTGAATGAAAGTAGCTAGTGCAAAATCATTTTGAAAAAGTAAATTCTAATATTCCACTTAAATGAAGTTCTGAAACAGTCAAACTACGTAGAAGAATGAGGACAGTGGTCGAGAGGACAGGGAATGCAGCTGAGAATGGAATCATGGGTATTTCCCCAGGAAATGGACATGTTCTGTGATCTGTTTTGTGATGGGTGTGGGCTACATAGTCATACCCATTTGCCAAAATTACACTGCCTAGATTTTAGTTCTTTTTTTGTGGATGTAACATACCCCCCAAAGACCTATAATAGTAATAGTCACTATTTTAACCAAAAACTAGTCGTCATCATTATTACTATGTGTGGGAAGTGGGAAACTAAGATGTACGTCTAAGAATGGCAGAATTTTTGTTAATTACTGAAACTGAGTAATGGTAGGTAGAGATTTTTTATATTGTTCTGTTTATTTTGTATATGTGTGATATTGTCGTTAATTAAAAGATAGGATAACATGTAAACAGTGAAAACCTTTGCAGTTAGCACCGGTCAGTAGTAATTGGATCATGGGAAAGGTGTTCTCAAAATCAACACAAGAGAACATTAGTGGCCCTTTGCCCCTAAATTTCTTCTGTGTGTCTAGGTATTTTTCTGTCGAGTCTCAGGAATCTGTTTCATTGCTAGTGAGTTGAGGTAAAAATCTGGACAATAACAACAAAAAACTAAACCTAAAGGTTCACTATCCAAAATTATGTTGAGATATTTCAGAATAGACCACGTGCACATTATACACAAATCTACCTGTGCTTCGCCCAATGTTTCATGAAGCGAAGCTGCCCCTTGGGAAGGTCGTGGAGTAAACTGTTTCTGTTACATGTTTTCCCATTTAACTGAGGCTAGTATATGGTACAAAAATATAACCATTGCAAATGGTTACGTGCAGACGCATTACATTTATCCTAATGCTCAATCCCTCTGGGAGCTTCATTCTGATACATAATTGAACTAGACTACACTGACCTTCTTGTTCCCACAACTCGTAAGGATTGCTCCCCATCGCATAACTCTGTTACAGATGCTGTTCAATCGAATGGATAATTCCCGTTTTCAAATTTAAGAGTATGTTTCATGGTTTTTGATTTCTAACTGTTCGTCTTAAGCTTCAGCCACAACCACTACTTGATTCTTCCTAAGGACCAAATTGTAACTTACCTATCAATGACCTACCTTAAATACAACAGGCCCGGGATAGAATAAAAAATAAATTAGCCCTATCCTGGGCAGCCCCTTTTGCATGCATTTGACATATTAGAGGTCCACTTATGCTGTCTTTGCAAAAAAGAAAGAAAGAAAGAAAGAAAGAAAGAAAGAAAGAAAGAAAGAAAGAAAGAAAGAAAGAAAAGAAAGAAAGAAAGGAAGGAAGGGAAAAAGAAAAACAGGTCTTGTTCAATAAAAGCTGAAGTTAAAAATCTCTAGCCTGACATAAAACCAGAAGCCATTAAGTTAATACAGTTTTCAGGAGCAGTAACATATTAACTCATTATCACAGCTTCCGGAAAATGTTCAGTTTATCAGATTAGTTACTTAGAGAGATCAGGGTGCTGAAAAGTTAGGCTGGAAAGTTAATTTTTAATGGGAGAAGGCAGGATTAGACTGAAGCAACTTTAATATGTACTAGGACAATCTGGACAGTCGGAGAATTATTTGTGGGGCCAGGGAAAGGTGACAGAAAGACTGATTCAGGGGACTGTGTGTGTGTGTATGTGTACAGAGATATAGATGTTTCATTACAGATTCTTAAAAACTACATTCCTCTTGGACTCAATAAACAATATCACATAGTCCGTTCTTTTTAAAGAACCACAGCAGGAATTTTTCTTCAGGCTCACTGTTAGGAAAACACATAGTTTGCCAAAGTAGCTGGTTTATTCTTATCTTATGGTCACTATGAATATTTCATCAGATTGTGTTTCTGTCTTTCCTCTGCCTGCCGTAAAGCTCCTGCCAAGTATTTGACCTACCTCTAGCAACGATGGACTGACTGATGGGTTCCTGGCCAGCCTTTTCCTTAGTGAGTTTCACATTGTTTCACTACCATTGCTTCCTCTTTGTTCCCTTGTCCTCCTTGGCCTGCCCGTAACCTGATGGTGGCATCACTTTAGTGTGTTAGCGTGCCTGCGTTCATCAGCCCTTGCCTCTAAAGCTATGCCTTCTGCCTCTCGCGCTGTCTCAGGACCACACCTTGGACTTTGCTTTCAGATGAAACCGTTATGCCTCTGACGTCTTCTGCAGTCTGTGTGCTCCTCTCAGACCGCAGCCGCCCCCCTCGCACGTGGCCAGAGCCCTTTTGTGGCTCCCTGGTCACATGGAGGGCACAGCCCCTCAGGCTCTGCGCTTTCTTTCTTTAGCCCCTCATTCCTGCGCAGTCACACTTATTTGCTGACTAAATGGCACAAGTTCCAAGAGGCATCTAAGGTTGGTTTAAGGCACACACATGCCTTGCAGAACTAAATCCAGGAATGCGGTGTTTGCCCAGAATGGGTGCTTTGCCCATGTTTTTTGTTTCCTCTCTCCTAACAGACCCCCAAGAGACCTGCTCCACACTGTTTTACCCCAGAGGTGCTCAGACACAGTGACAGGGCGGGAAGAGCTCCGCCTCGTTCCCAGCTACCGTGTGCCTCTGTTCTCGCGCTGGCGGTTCCGGCAGCTCCGTGGTTTTGCGCGGCCTCTGCTCAGCTGGCCCATGTCTGCACTGCCAGTCCTGCCTCCGCTCTTTAGCTCACGTATTTCTTCCCTCTTACTTGATTTCTCCAGATGGTGCCGCCTCTTGCTGCCCTTCGTGCATTTCCTCCCTTGCTAATGTCTTCGCTATCAAGAAGTTAACCTCTGACAACACTGTCCCCTCACCCCTGACCTTGTGCTTTGTTGCTGGTTTCAACCCCTCTCTATCAGGACCTCGTCTCCCAGGAGAAATCTTAGCGAGCTTTCTTGCCTACTGATCTCTGTTGGCATTTCCTCAAAGGAATGAGAAATGGGACCTTAATTTCTTCTTTCACAAGCAGTCCCTTGCTCTTTTGCAAAGGTTCCTTGAACATTCCCAGGAAATCTTAGGTTGTTCTGTGTAGAAGGAGTGGGGCAGCCAGCCACTTTGTCAGCACCAAACGTTTGTTCCCTCGGGCTGATGGGCTGACCTACCTTGTTCTTTTACATTCAGTTGATTACAAATTTTACACTCTGTGCTTGGAAACTGTGCACTACACAGCCCGTAAGTGGGCACGCCTTCTCGAAAAGATTGAGTGTTAAGTTTGACATTTGATTTTTCTTTTTTTATCATTCTCTCTTTTAAATTTATTTTTAATGATAGCTAAAGACATGATTTTTCTTATTGATTTAAAATAAGTGTTCTAAAATAAGATGTAGGTTTTTATCTCGAAGAAAGTGAATTTGAACAAAAGTATGGCCTATATCTTGCCTCTAAAAGTGACCACAGGACCACTAACGCAGAACTCATTTCATCACTGGGCCCTAAATATTCCTGTAATGGGAAATATCGTGTCTGCCATCTATACTCACGCTTTGTGACGATTCACATAGCAAACTGTGAGAATGTGATGTGACTGCCTTCCAAATGACTATTATAGTTACCCTTCACATGCACATACACAGAGAGAATGGGTAAAATGCCACCCGCAGGCCGTCACAAGGATACCTTCATCTGATAGCTCTAGGAAAGAACTTAGGGCACTTCCCCCAAACCACGATCAGGTGACATTCGTGGTTCTGGACCAACGAGTGACATTCACGTTAGGTCACTTCCCATGTGTGCAGCGAGATAAACAAAGTGCAGAAATCCCTGTTCCCCTGGAGTTTCTAAAGACAGAGGAAAAGTAGAATTCTCTAAAACTGCCACCGCTGAAACATCTGAGCTTAATTCTCTCTAGCAAAGGTCAAGTGAGGAAAACTAATCTTGTTTTCTAGACACTCAGCTCTCTTTCTCCTAGGCATTGTTACATCCCATTTTTGCCTGAGAGTCTCTTAAAGAGAAACTCATAGTTCAAAGTGACTCTTTGGTGGTACAAACGCAATAGTCTCGAATACATCAGTATCACAGTAACTGTGTTCAGAAGTGAAGATAAGCCAAACACTGTAAAGTGTGCCCTGAAGGCCTTCCCCCAAGTGGCATTAATAATCATAAGGCCCACGATCTTAGTGGCCCCGTCACTGATATTTTATCTACAGGAACTATCACAGGGCAGCACTATTAAATAACTTGTAGTATCAGTGACTGATTTTAGGAAAAAAGAGGAACTTGTTCTAGCGTGGCAATTTTCTATAAAGTGTTCTATAAAGTGTCCTATAAAATTCAACACTCTTGACTAACAAAACAGAATAAAATAATAAGATGTTAGTAAAACAACAACAAAAACACCTTAACAGCTCACGGAGACCTTTGATTGGCTTATACGTGTGTAGGGATTTTGCTTAGAGAATGAGAAAATGGTACAATAAAAATTAAACGGCCCATCCCTTCACGAAAGCAACAAAACCCTAGCAAAAACTGTCAGAATCAACAAGCTTGGAAACCTGGAGTCTAACCAGCAGCCTGTAGCCTAACCAGCAGCCTGTAGCAGCCAGTGGAATGCTTAAATCAGGAAAAGAACGGCTGACTCTCAGTAAGAACACAGAGCATCGTGGTGAGTTTGCTCTGGTCCCATTCCCTACTCACTACCGTGGCCGTGGCCTTGAAGGTAATAGCCCACATTCCTAGTACAGATGGCCGTCTGGGCCGGAGCAGACTGGACCGCATTTGCAAAGAAAAGAACTGGGGTTGAGGTGGGTTATTTTTTGTTTTTTTGTGTGTGTGTTTTGCTTGTATGGTGGTTCCTTGGAGCACTGGCTAAAAGGGCAATGTTTGTCAAAAACATTTACAGGCAAATGTATCATTTGCTGCTGCCTGGCATGGTGGAAGAAAGTTGAGGTAAAATAGACTAAGCAAAGAACTTAGGAGGAAAGTCTGGGGAATGAGATGCTTTGGGGAGGAAGGCCTTTAAAGATCCCTGACATGTTCCCGGGGATCCCTAAATCCATGCACATGCACAGAGCTTTGCACTGACTGGCCCACGAGATACCTGAGAGTGCCCTAGCCTCTCACCTCTGGCTGACCTTCCAGCCCAGTACAAGTGGAAAGTGAGGGCCAAGGCCAAGTTCAAAGGACCTCACTGACTGTTAAAGATGTGTCCTCCCAATACATGCACAGACTGAATCTAAAAACACTGTCTAATCATTGGCAGACCACTAAGCTAACGGAAGAGAGACTTCAGTGGCCAAACATGATGAAGAGTACAAACTTTACAAAATTAGCTCATAAAAATAACTAAACAAAAGTCAACAACTGCAATAACTAGCAGAAGAGGAACCCTGGGGCAAGGAGAGAATCTGATTTCCAGAGTTGCCACATAGTAACATTTTAAATGTCCAGTTTTCACAAAAGCACCTGAGGCATACAGAAAAACAAGAACGAATGGCCAATACACAGGAAAAAAGAGTAGTTATTAACAACTGCTCTGACGAAGCCCAGGAGTTGAACTTCATACAGAAAGACTTTAAGTCACCTATTTTAAATGTGTTCAAATAGATAAAGAAAACCATGGGCAAAGAACTAAAGGAGGTCTGGAATGATATTCCACTGAACAGAGAATAGCAGTGAAGAGACAGAAATTATAGAAAAAGAGCCAAGTGGAAATTCTGGAATTGAAAACCATCATTAAAGTTGGAAATTCACCAGAAGGCATCAACAACAGAATTGAGCCAGCAAAGGAAAAATCAGTGAGCTTGAAGATAAGTCAGTTGAGATTGTCTAGTCTGTGTAACAGAAGGAAAAAAGATAATGAAGAATGAGCAGAACATAAGATACCTGTGAGATGCCCTCGAGCATATAAGCATAGGTACAGTGACCATGGGAGTCCTAAGTGAGGAGAGAAAGGGGAGCAGAATAAATATTTGAAGAAGTCGTGGTGGAAAACAAAGACACATACTCAAACTATCAAAAAACGAAACAAAGAGAGAATCTTGAAAACAGCAAGAAACCATGTACCCTTGTCACATACAAGGGAGGAGTCCTCAATTAGAAAATACAATAGATTTTGCTTCAGAAATCATGGAGTGCAAAAGGCAATAGGAAGGTGTATTCAAAGTGCTAACAGAAAAAATAAATTGTCAACCAAGGTTTCTGGTAAAATTATCCTTTAAAATTAAATGAGAAATTAAGACATTTCCAGGTAAACAACAACTACAAAATGCCAGAGTTTCTTGCTAGTAGACCTGCCCTGCAGGAAGTGCCAAAAGGAATTTTGGGGCAGAAATGAGATAGTACACGGTAAACTGAATCCACATGAAGACATGATGAACACCAGCAAAGGCAAATACACAGATAAGTGTTAAAGTCAATTATGAATGCCTTTTGAGTTTGTGACTCATATTTTCTCCTATCTAAATTAAAAAACAATTACATAAAGAATAATTATAAATCTATATTACTGGACACACTGTGTATAAAGTTGTAAACTGTGACAGTAATAACATAAAGGGGGTAGATCAAACTACATGGAAACAAAGGTTTTAGACTATGGAAATGAAATTGGTATTAATTTGAACTGGATTGTAATAAATTAATATGTTAATCAAATCCCCTGGGGGAGATCACTAAGAAAATAACACATAAATATATACTAAAGTAAAAAACAAAGGAATTAAAGTGATACACAAGAAGTTGGTACACAAGAAAATATCTATTTAATGTAAAGAAAGAAATAATGGAGAAATCAAAGAACATAAACATAAAAATATGTCCGTGTCAAAGCCTAAGTCATAGAAAATAAACATCAAAATGGCAGAAGTAAATCCTTCCTTCTCAATAATTACATTAAATGGAAATGTATTAAACTGTCTAATTAAAAAGCTAAGACTGGCAAATGGGTATATTAAAATGATCCAAAAATACGCTATCAACAAGAGACTCATTTTCATTTCAAAGACACAGTAGGTGGACTTGAAAATAAAATAGATTTAAAAGATAAAATAGTTTTAATAGACTTTAATATAAATTTTTTCCTGAGATATAAAAGGACATTGTATGATGATGAAAGGGTCAATTTAAGGAGTTCTAACAACTATAAATGTTTACATACCTAAATGGAGCCCCAAATACAAAGCAAAAACTGACACAACGAAGGGAAAAATTGACAGTTTAGCAGTAGTTGAGGACTTCAGTGCTCCATTTTAAATAGTAGATAGAACAACTAGAGAGAATGTCAGCAAGAAAGCAGAAACTTGAACAACTTTATAGGCAAGCAAAACCCAAAAGACATTGACAGAGCTCTCCACCAGCAGCTGTGTGCGTATACCTTCTCACACGCATGTAGAATATTCCCTAGGGTTAACCATATCTTAGGCCATTAAACAAGTCTCAATAGGTTTAAAATAATTTTAATCATTCAGTCTGTCCTCCAACCACAATGGGCTAAAACTGAAAAATTCAAAATATAGGGAAATGAAATGCACTTAATAACCAGTCGGTCTAAGAGGGAGTTAGAAGTAATCACATTGGAACGTGGTTACTTCGGGGGATGACGGTTGCACATTTTGAATATGCTATAAACCACTGAAATGGCACACCCTTTAAAATGGTTCAGATGTTCTTGCGTTCTCCTGATAGACACTCAGAAGTATAATAGCTGGGCATATGGTAGTTCCAAGTCTTAATTTCCTCAGAAACCTCCAGACTGTTTTTGTCTTTTTGATAATAGCTATTCTAACCAGTGTGAGGTGGCATCTCATTATGGTTTTGATTTGCATTTTCCTAATAATTAGTCAGGTTGCCCCAGCTATTCCGTGCACCTCTGTGTTCACTGCAGTATTGAAAAGAGCTTAGATACAGAAACAACCCAAGTGTCCACCAGTGGGTAAAGAGTTAAGAAGATGTTAATGAAGTGCTACCCTGCCATGAAAAAGAATGAACTTTTGTCATTTGCGACAACACAGACGAACCTTGAAGATATTGTGCTAAATGAAATAAACCAGGCAGAAAAAGACAAAAATATGATTTCGCTCCTATGTGAAATGTAAAGGAAGCAAAGCAAACAAAACAAAAACAAATCTTACCTTTTGCAACAGCATGGATGGACCTGGAGAGTATTATGCTAAGGGAAATAAGCCAGTCAGAGAAAGACAGATACTGTATGCTTTCACTGGTATGAGAAATCTAATGAATGAAATGAACTAACGAAGCGGAGACAGACTCACGGGTACAGAGAACAGACTGACAGCTGTCAGAGGGGAGGGGTTTGGGGACTGGGTGAGAAAGGTGAAGTGATTAAGCAAAGAAGAAAAAGAAAGACCCATGGACATAGACAAACAGCTGTATGGTGATTGCCAGAGGGAAAGGGGGGTGAGGGGAGGTAGGAGAGGCTCAAGGTGGGGAAATAAATGGTGATGGAAGGAGAGTTGCCTTGGGGTGGTGAACACACAGTACAATATACAGATGATGTGTTGTAGAATTTTATACCTGGAGCCTCTCTAATTTAATTAACTAGTGTCACCCCAATAAATTCAATAAAATAGATAAATAAAAATAGAAAATAAATAGATAAAGAATGAAACAAAAACAAACTCATAGATCCAGAGGACAGACTTGTGGTAACTAAAAGGGAAGGGAGTTGGAGAGCAGGCAGAATGGGCGAAGGGAGCCGCCCGTCTGGGGTTGGGCGGTAACTCCGTCTGTGAAGGTTATTGCTTCGCAGCGTATGCAGATGCTATATTAAAACGCTGTATACCTGAAGCTTATACAAGACAAATTTTTCAGTAAAAAATAAATAAAATTGTTCAAATAGTGAATTTAAGTTATGTGAATTTTGTATCAATTAAAAAAAAAAACCACTGTTCTGCTTAGAAGAATACCCTTTGCTTCGGGCATTCTGTCTTTTTCTAGGTCCAAGACCCCCACAGCCTCCTCCTCTGAATACCTTACATTCTCCTACCAACAGCTTCTGAGAAACAAACTGCTTTTCCAAACCTCATTCTGTTAAAATTCAAGGAAGTGAGAGTTTTGTGTTTCACTTTGAATCGGCTTGGAGAGAGATATATTGGAAGATGAAATAAATTTGAATAACCCTGAGTCAACTACTATAACATAATGAACTGCCTGTTGATTAGGTGCAGGGAAATAATGAACTACCAAATTGGATCTCTGAAAGCAGCCCTTTGTGATTGCTGCCTGACTCGCTATTTATGGACCATAACTTCCTCAGGGTTTCTCTCTTTTAGTGAAAGATTTTTTTCCCCCATCTTCTCATGAAAGCACTCCGCCTGATGAATGTTCGAGAAAGGCACGGGTCTGCACCTGCTTCCAGACACCTTCCTTTCTGCAAGGTCGGCAGGACCTTGTCAGCCTCGCAGGGGTGTCCAACCCGCAGCCCACGGGCTGCATGGGGTCCAGGATGGGTATGAATGCAGCCCAACACAAAATCGTAAATTTACTTAAAACCTTTTTTTTTTTTTTTTTTTGCTCATCGGTTTTCGTTAGTGTTTGTGTATTAATGGGTGGCCCAAGACAACTCTCCTTCCAGTGTGGCCCAGAGACACCAAAAGGATGGGCACTGCTGCTAGTGGCTGCGTTCCAAACCTATGGTCGCTTGAGTTGCACCCAACAGACGCTGTCTGCAGCATGTACCAGTGTCCTCCAGGCACTTTATCCAGATGACGCCCGAGGGATCGGAGCCCATGTTTGCTGAGCTGGCTCTGCTCGACCCTCTTCTCTTGGCACAGGCTTCCCTGTTTGCCTTTCCGTTCTCCTTCCATTTCTCTACCCTCTGTATCTCACAGGCCAAAACAGTCCACAGGCATTTTTCTGGAGTGAGACACAATCGTCACTAATCAAAGTGGAATTCTGTTCATAGTGTAGATTCATAATATATTTTCTCAAGAGTTAGAAAAAGTAATTATTATAAAAATTAGTGTGAAATATTCTAGTCACCGTATCTGTAAACTTTTCTCTTTATAGTGGTTTCATTCACCCCACCTGCCATCCTCTCAAAATGCATGTGTCTTTTAGCTCCCACAAGGAAATATATTGAGGCATCAAGAAACAGTTTACATTTTATAAAATTTTGAACTCAGATGTACTGTTTTGTTACCAAGAAAAATATAATGTAAATGTAAACTCCTTTTAAAAATTATTTTATGAGGACAAATAACTGATGTAAAATTCAATTTATATTGTAGTAATACAAATGACAAAGTTAAATGCATATGAACATGCAGGGATAGCATGGAACCTTAAGCAATTAATGAACTGTTTGGGAAATGAATAGCATTTTTATATTAAATATTCTTTTTTGGAACTAGTTCAATATTATCTTTTAATACCTGAAGTAGAGGGGTCCCAGAATATTGCTGACATTATCTGGGGACTAGACTTCTGCTTAATATTAAACAGAGTTAGTAATAAAAATATATTCTTTTGAAAATTCTCTGTATGTGTTTTCGTAATATTTAAAGGAGCTGCATTGCATACCCTATTACTAATAGTTTACACATGCTACTCTGGCTACCACAGTATTATGGTCAACAGTTACGTACACATTCAGAAAGAACAAGATTTATAGATGCTATACTGAATTATGTTCTTCTGGCTCCACATTAAATACTACGCTCCCAAGTGCTTCCGTGTAAATTATCTACATTATCTTTCGTCTGACTTTCCCAGCCTCGCTGCCTGGTGCCATTGTGATGATGAAGTTACCTCCATGAAGGGAAGGCAGTGTGAGTGCCTACGTGGGAGTGGATTTTCCCTTGCTTTCGATGATCGATTTTGCTAGCCAAGGCCTTAAAGAATTTTACAACAATAAAAATAATGTGTAAGTATTCTCTTTCATCAACATATTTGTAAGCTTTCTCAATTACGTTCTATGAAAGTTATTGACTTCCACTGATAACTGTGATTGTAATTGGCTTCACTAAAACTTTTTCAATTTGTACTTGACTTAACTTTATTGTCTAAGCACTCCTATAGTATTAAAGAGTGACTTCTAAGGGTTTTATTTTGTACAACCAGTGAGCTTAGTCAACTACTTAAGAATGTCTTAGACATCTTTGTGTTCTCTGTATTGCCCACAGTGGGCAGTCAACATTTACTGAACAGAAGGTCCACATTTTATGATCACCACACACTACGTTTGGCATCAATGGATTTTTGTGGTTTAGAACTACTTAAGATGGTGTTCAAAACAACAGTCTATCTTTGTGTCACAAAGAGTTATGCAAGCTGCTTCTCAAAGGTTATCTCAGTGACCACCATTCCGTCTTGTCCCAGCTGAGCCCTGAAATTCACCCCTTTTGGTCTCAGCCCTGCTCACGGCCGGCCGGGCTTCCCCCGAGAAAAGGGGAATTCTGTCCCGTCTGGGCTGTGCTGTAAACACACTCCTGTTTATGCCAGCTAATGAGAAACAGGCCTGCTGGAAACGTGTCTCTGAGGAAATCTTTAGAAAATAAAGCTCCCTAGATAAATTGAAAAGATAACATTCAGCAACATGTAAGCAAAACATAGTATCAAGCGGAAAAGGCACAGCAGATAGAACATTTACTTGAAGGTGTCAGCTTGGGCTTTGGACTGAGATTTTTGCGTGTCTGTAGTCATCACGCCTCTCTCCTCTGTGGGCAGTTAGTTTTCTGATCACTGGGCCCCCCCTCCCCTCCCCAAGTTTGCCGGCCCGCTGGGAATCCGCTCTGGTCTTGTTATCTCTCTGGGATCAGCCCGGCTGTCTCCTCCTCTCTCTCTTCTGTTTTAAGGTGTCTAATAGTTTATAGCCTTTTAATCAGGGCTCTGGTGTAGGCCATTTCAGACAGCTTCTGTAGCTACCTCAGATCCTTTAATTTGACAAGCACTAACTTTTGAGTAACAGTCTTCATTGACGGAAAGTTTTGCCAGGTTATGCCCCACTGAGCATTGATTTTGTTTCTTCCCTCGGAAAATACTTTCATCCAAATATAAAATGTGTCTCATTAAGCTTGTTGTGTCCTGAATCTCTCTTCTCTGTAATCTACGACTCCTTTAAAAGACATGCGCTACTCACTGGTCATTAGTTTACGTGGATGTACAAGTGGAACTATGATTTCAAATATAGTTACTCATGCATTCTAAATGTCCTTGTCCCCTGGTCCTCGCTGTGTCATTCACCATCACGGAATGTTTATTTCCCAATGCTCCCAAAAAAGCCGTATTGGCAGTGCCCCACCTGAATCAGATGATCTTCCCCTAGACAGCATTTATGGACTTCATTCTTCTGTGGGAAGATACAAAGTCTATGTCCAACATAATTTAAACCATATTATTGTGTGATTTCCTTTGGTTAGAAATGTCACATGGTATGACACCACCTCTTCAGTCATTGAATTTTTTTTTTTCGATTTGAAAGCTGAAGAACACGGGCTGTGGAGCTATCCCACGGGGCCTGCGGGGTATCGGACGTGTCACGAGCTGGACGTGTACGTAAGCTGAAGAACTGGGTCATCTCCCTGGGAGACTGCTCTACTATGACCTCTACTGCTGTTATAATTTCACGATTTCACGCACTTTCTCTTTCCAGAGCTTTGATTGCTCCCAGTGAGATAACAGAAGAGAACCAGACCTTTCACTGTGCGCTTTTTCATGTTGATCTCATTTGCACTTCACAATTGGCTAATGATAAAGATACAATTGGTAATATTGCTCATATTTCAATGGAGGCTCTAAGAGATTAAACAAATGACTGGATCGACCTTACCAAGTTGGGAGCAGAAATCTGCTGATTTCTACGTTTGTGGTTTACAGATGGCCAACGGATCCAAATGTACGAGCTGCCGACCTTCCGAGTTCAACAGGCTTGTCCCGAAGAGGCTGCTCTACACGTGCCTACCTGTAAATGGAGTGCATATCACGGTGATATCTTTATCAGTAATTTTCAATGTGGTAAATAAAATACAAATTTACTTTTCAAGTTTTATTAGATCTAAAGTAAATTTGTATCATCATTTCTTATGAATAGTTACTAAAGATAAAATCACTACCATAGTGTCTGGATTTGTTCCTTTTTTATGTTAAAAAGGAGTCTTCATATCAAAAACTGTTGGGAACCATGGCACTAAACCATGACTCGTGTCACTGGGCCACAGATAAGCCCGAGGACAAGGAAAGGAATTATTTGAATTATAATTATTAAGAAAGTAAGGCTACTTTTGAGTTCCCGTTCACCATTTGTACAGCTTTTACTCTCATCTCTCCCATCATTCACCATCACGGAATGTTTATTTCCCAATGCTCCCAAAAAAACCGTATTGGTCCCACTCCCTCCCTCCCTAGCTTCCCTCTTCCACAGAAGAAGAATATGATTTTTATGTAGTAAGTTAGTAAATGTTTTTATTAACAATAGTTATTGAATGGTAGTGTGCTGTATGCCTTCTATACATCTCACTCCGTTATATTCTCGTATCAGTCATGTAAGGCACCTGCCATTAGCCGTGTGCTGCCGAGGAAGAAACTGAGGTTTGGAAATATTAACTGCTCTAAGATTACAAAGCTGGCGGATTATAAATTCATGACTCAGAACCAGGTCTGACAGATCCCAATGCCTATATTCACTCAAATCTTTAAATACGTGTGGTTATGAAGCTTAGAGACGAAGCTCAGTAACCTCGTTAGTGCTAGAATATAAGATTTCCGTTTGCGGCTTCAGAATCAGCCTTTGTTCTTTGAATGCAGGGCTGCATCCCCTGTGCTCAACCTGGATCCCCAGCACATAGCAAAATGCCTGACATGTGACAATGACCGGGGAAATCTTTTCAACTCTATTCTTATTTTCCTACTTCCTACCTTCCATTGATCAAGTAAGGTTTTTATTTCTACATCAAAATGTCTTAAAATTTTTTCCTTCTTTTTATTCCCATTGCGACTACATTTGAATAGGTCCTTGTTCTGCACTGAACTGCATCCCCACCAGTTTCCTAGGCTGAGTCTATAATTCCCGACGTGACTGTACCTAGAGGTGGGAGCTTTTAAAAAGATGATTAAGTTCAAATGAGTCATAAGGCCATATTGGTCTCATGAAATATGATGGGTGTGCTATGATGAGGAAGAGACACCAGGAGGCACATACCCAAAGGAAAGATCATGCGAGAACAAAGTGGGAAGGCCGCTGCCTGCAAGCCAAAAGCAGGGGCCTCAAGAGAAACTGAACCTGCAGACACCTTGATCTTGGACGTGCAGCTTCCAAGGCTATGAGAAAATACATTTCTGTTTAAGCCACCTGGTCTGTGGTATTTTGTTATGGCAGCTCTAGCAAACTCACACAGCACTCATAATTTATCATCAAGGATGGCAAAATCACTTCCTAATTGTTCACTCTCTCTATTTCATTATTAGGGGGGAACCTCTGATTCCTTGGGTTCACGTTTTGGTGAGGTGACTTCCCCCTGAGGAGAGCAGTGGGCTGCCTACCACCTGGTTAGCAGATCTTCATCACGGTGCCATTTCCGGGAGTGGCTCAGAGCACGCAGAGGGAGTCGACCCTGGGGCACTGATCCACGTTCAGGTCCAGCTCCGCCTGAGTCTTTTATCACAGTATCTTTCGTTGACTCAGGCATTATATTTTATTTTGTAATTATTTTTAATCCTCATCTGAAGATATATTTATTGATTTTAGAGAAAGATGAAGAGAGATAGGGAGAGAGAAACATTGCTGTGAAAGAGAAACATCGGTTGGTTGCCTCCCATACACGCCCTGACCAGGGATCGAACCCACAGCCTAGGCGTGTCCCCTGATCAGAGATAGAACCCATAACCTTTTAGATGTACAGGATGATGCTCCAACCAACTGAACCCCCCGACCAGGGCAGAAATTACATTTTAAACACCGTTCGTAGATGGTTCTGTCATATGACTTGGTCCTCAAAACCAACCTGTAAGATACATCATATATGAGTGATATATGATGAGCGACCTGCCCTGTGTCTGACACACACGGAGACATGCAGTGCTTCTGATTCAAAGCTCACCGCTCCTTCCACTCTATCGTGTTTGAGAATGACACGTCAAATTAGAACCGCTTGCTATGCAGAGTGGAGCCGCAGCAAACATCTCTCTAATTTATTTGAATTAAACTGCAGGAGAAGGCCCAAGGTAGAAACCGTTTAAATTAAACATAGACACCTGTGTCCAACATCTTACGCGACAAGCATAGGCCCCAGGTGAGGAGCCAGTGGACCTTGAAAGAGTAATTTGAGTTTAGTGAATCCTACGAACAAAAGGTTTGGCTCATTTCAAGGGTTTCAGCCATGGGTAACGAATTACAGTGTGTTGTTCAGCCTTCAGTAAGTTGATGGTGATAGAGAAGCTGAATTAATTAATTTAGGGCCATAGAGAATCATTGATTAAGGAAAAGATATTTTGATATGTAATTGGTCGAGTAGCTCTATGATTCTCTCATTATGAATTATTTCCTTTGGAAAGTTAATAAACGGACCTCCTGGCCTTTATTCTTCTGTTTCTTTGGAGTGAGACTCTTTGAGCCATGTACGTGGGCTCTCTGGTGTTTCATCACCGCCTCCGGTTGAACCACAATAACAAGGGATCAAGTGCTCGCCCTCCGGCCCAAGGACTGGCCTGGCTCCCGACGAGCTTGCCAAGGTAGCGACACCGGGCAGCGAGCTGGGACTCCTGTCACACCTTCCACAGTCAGCCAGTCTTTCACAGAGAGAGCTTTCCGACCAATTTTCTCCTTACACCTTGTGATGATTAATTTTATGTACCGACTTGGCACGGCTAAGGGTTGCCCTGACACACTTCTGGGTGTGTCTGGGATGGTGTTTCCAGAAGAGATTAGCACTTGAATCAGTGGCCTGAGTAAAGGTCTGTGGTCACCAATGTGGCGGGGTCCCAACCAGTCCACTGAGGACCCCAGCAGAGCAAAAGCCAGAGGGAGGGTGAATGGGCTCTCTTCTTTAAAAAAACAAAACAAAACAAACAACAAACATTTATTTATCTTTTCCTTTTTATTGAATTTATTGGGGTGACACCGATTTACAAAATTATATAGGATTCAGGGGCACAAATGCACAGCACGTGGTCCGTGCGCTGAATTGTGTGTTTACCACCCCAAGTGAAGTCTCCGTCTTTCACCATTTATCCCCTTCCACCTTCCCTCTCCTCTCCCTGCTCGTATTCCCCAGTGTGCTTGCTTCTTGACCTGGGAATTAATTCCATTTTCTAATGCCCTTAGACATAGGAGCTCCTGGTTTTCAGGCCCTCGGACTCGGACTGACCCCCCCAGTTCTCCAGTGACAGACAGCAGGCCTCTCGGCTCCCATAAGCACGTTCACCAAACCCCGTGAAGTCTCACACGCGGTTCTCCCCACGTATGCCGTCGGCTCTGTTTCTGTTGGAGAACCCTGGCTTGTTATCCCAAAACTCTTGTTAACTTGTGGTGCTTATCTGCTTGCCATCTAGTCCTTGGATCCTTGATATCTGAGGTTTTAATATCATTGTTTCAATAAATAATTAGAACAAAACTAGATGGCTAAACCATATTATGAATTTATACACACTTTAGAAGGACATGTGTGAACACATCAGACACCCCTGGGATGATATTGATAAGGATCTAAACCCTCCTTTCTATGTGCCATACAACCTCCCTTGTATTCTCTTATCTTTCTAATTTTTTCCTGCGTTTAAAGGCACAATTAAACTAAGGACAACAAGTCTTTATCTCAGTCTACTTTAAAAATATTTTACAGTATTTCCATCTCGTCTCCCATTTCTTGGTGAGCCAATTTTTATATGTCATAGCTAAATGGAAAGGAAAGGAGATGTTTGGATGGTTAGTCTGCTTTTATTTGGTTCAGCTCTCTTTATTTGTATTTGTAGGCCAGGAAAAAAAAAAGTTGTCATCTTCCATTTTCTTTTTGTGTATTTCGATGTCTTTTCCGGGTGCGTTTTATTTCCTGCGCTTGAGGGACTTTCCTAGTGAACACCATAATTACACATTTCATATCGCAGCTATAAATGCGAGCAGTTTGATGGAAGTGCCTATCGAATGCCAGTGAAATAGTTTCACGGTTAATATTAATTTTGCGATATTATTAATGGGGTTATTACTTAGTAAGAAAAGCTTCTAAATAGACAACAAGTATTTATGTGAGTATCCATAAGTGGCCATGAATACATTATGATAGAGGTACTGAACCACTTTTTGAGACTATTAGGCATTTTTAGAAACATTAGAGATATAAGCTGATCCAGTTGTTAGAAGAGGAGTCAAAGGAAAATTTTGCTAAGAGTAGTGTGGATACCATTACATTGTTTATAGAGAGAATGCTTCCAGTGATTTGTGACTAAAGTAATTTTGCTGGCAATTAGAAAAATTCCACTGAATCTCAGGAATGATGTCATTTTAGAAGCTTTAATCATCCGTATAAGTAGAGGATTGTTTATTTTCATTTCAAACCCATTGTGGGATTTTCATGCTAAAAGTCCCTAGGTGTTATGCTTTAGGCCAACATGATAAGTATATTGCAAATGATTTTTTAAAAGATCAAAAGTAGAATCTAAATTATTGACTTCTTTACTTTTTACTTTAATAGTTCAGAGAAATTCAGTCTTGGGTTGTCATGGCATAGTATCTAATTGTAACTTTCTGTTCTATCAATAAAAAAGGAAATAGGTGTGATATACTTGGCATCTTTTAAAATGCATAATGCCTATCTGAATATTGGTCACTATGTTACATTCTTAACAGCTTTATTCTCTGAGCAAATCCCTGAGTATGGGCAATTAAAATTGTTTTTATAATTATTAAATCAAATTCATGGATGAAATAGAAAATTTCTTGCCAAATCTTCAATTAATTTGACTACAGTGTAAATTTTCGTGATCCAGGATTATCTTATAATAGGCTTCTCATTAACTGAGGATGGCAGCAAAGGAGTAAAAATTTTACTGATTTTTAAAAACCATTTTTTTAGGACTTAAGGCATGAATTGTTCCTAAGCTTTCATTGAAGACAGTCACAATATGTCATTTATTTCCAGTTGAAAGCATTCCACTAGGATTACTCTGTGTTTCTTTGTTTGTGGTATAATTATGGGAAGTTCACCTAAGGGTAGCGTGGTTAGTGGAGGGAATTTTGGCCGATTGCAATACACGGGGATGACATTTGGCCTTCCAAAAAAGGACTGCTCGGTCCAAGAGCTTTAGCACGCGGCATCTGGTGTTCAGGATAAGATCGTATTTTTCTGAAAGCCCTGGTTGAAGTTCTGGCTGAGCGGTGTCCAGAGTATTTGCAGCCCCCCTGCGCTGTTCTTGTCCGTGGCACGGCCCTCAGGCCAAGGGCATCCAGTTAGTACCTGCTAATAACCTGTGCCCTCGTGGAGGTTTGAGAAAGGGAGGCCTTTGTCTGATGGGAATAGATATGAGCATAAACTATAGTTAATAAATAGCCTGTATGGATTGCCATGAAAATAATTACAAATCAAATCTAACATCCATGTTTCAGGGCCAAAGCAACCTCTTGTTAGCAGTTTGGGTTAATTTAAGACCAGATAAGTTAAGGCAAGGGTCTGAGCTTTCCTTTTATTGAATATGTTAAATTCTAAAATGTGGAAAAAATAACCTTCCCCATGGTTTTGTGATGGGTGGTCACAATGGGAAGCTGTTCAGGAGTATTTAAAATACTGATTTAGTGATGGGTAATCTTTGAAAGCCTTTATTTTGCATGTCCTTTGGTGAATCCAATTTTCTAATTTTTCTTAAAGAACATCGATGTATAAATCTTTAATTTAGGTTCAGTGACAGCAACAACAAAAGAAGTTTGTGGATCAAGCCAGGTCTGGGTTTAAATACCGTACCCCTGACTCGTATTAACCAATCTAGATGCCAAAGTCTTCTTCATAATGTCTGATTAACACAAGTTCGCTATTGCTATTCACGACACTGAAACCTGAAAACCGCTAACATGATTTTTCCTTATTTGGCAGCAAAACCTGGCCTGACCTGTATCCACTGTCAGCACACCAGACCAGAACTGACATGAATTTATTCATAGCCTTTACTTTTTTCATCCTGGGCAGTTATTTACACACTTCACTGAAGAAGTATTAATGCTGATTGCAGGGTCATACTCCAGACCCTAAAACTTGAAGATTTATGAATTCTGAGACATATTCAGCCCAAGGGATTTCATACAAGGTTTCATGGACCTGTAAGACCAACTACAAGTGTTGATAGGCAAAGTAAGAAAACAAGGAATATTAATTAATAGTACCCGGCACAAAGTAGGCATGCTACAAATACTTTTTCCTGTTTCTTCGCAGAGCAATGTCCACTGCAAAATTATATTGCCATTCGATGATTTAACTTTCCCCTTAATACCTCCCCCCCCAAATAAAAGTGTGCTTGATGGTGTCATTAAAAAGGCTAATTTCCATTTAGATCTATAAGATGTAATGAACAAGCTGCAATCATTGATTCTGAAATGATTCCTCCACGATATTGCAATTTTTTAAAAAGGTGATGCCTGACCTCCCTGGACATTCAGAGGATGTGGAAGATGCTGTGAACCACACGGAAGGGAAGGCCACTGGGAGCGCGAGGTGCTGAAATGAAGTCTATTAACAACAGTAGACAGGAAACGGAGGAAGTTATTTGGAAGGACAGCCTAAGTATTCGAATGTTTGTTTGGCTTAAAAAATAGATGAAGAGAATGGACTCAAGGGCACATCTCTACCAAGGTCAATTGGAGAACTACTTAACATAATATTAGAGTAAATAACCCTAAAGGTGTGTTATTCTTATCCATCAATTTGAGGTGGTGATAATACCAATTGATTTTGCTTTAAGATTGATAATTTTTCAAGTGTATCTTGGTGAATACCCTTTCTTCCTTTCTTCTTTGCTTGTTTTCTTTCTTTCTTCCTTCCTTCCTTCCTTCCTTCCTTCCTTCCTTCCTTCCTTCCTTTCTTCCTTTCTTTCTTCTTTCTTTCTGGCTCTCAGTGCTGTTCACTGCGTCTGGACCAATTCCCTGAAGATCCACAGGGAAGCAGGAACAGCAGTTGGGGGTTTACTCATTGATGGAGTTACTGTTTCTTCTGTAAGTATGGGGAGGAGATAAAAATATACAAAGAGAAACATGGGAAGAAAATTCAAAAGATATTTTCTGCCATTTCTTTATTTCCAGATACACTGTGGCAAATAGCAATTGTGTCAGCATCACACAATTCAAGGTCACCAGAAAATCAATATAGAAAAATTCGCACTGTCTAATGGGGCACGTGGGCTTGTTATCTCTCGCCATGGATGAGAGGAAATATTATACTTCACGCATGTGACTTTCACTGAAGACTGTATTTCAATATTCTCTCTTTTTTTAAGAATATTGACTTGAGCAAATAATCCAACTATAGTTAAAGGAATATTATCAAGTTTTAGTATAGTGAAAATTTGACAACGGCATTTTATACCACAGAGAAAGGATGCCACGACATGTCCTTAGCTTCCCTTTACAGAATCTCAGGAATTTCCTTTACAGAGCAGAGAAGCGTGAGCTAGAAGCCTGTGTTCATGAAGGTATCAGACTGCATCTGACAAGAGAACAAAGTCAAATGCTTTGGGAGTAAAACAGCACAGGGGGATGCTAGTCTACCTGAAAGTAGAAATTTTCATTAATACCATCAGAATCTCTTACTTGGTGACTCCTTGGACTCCTAAAAAGCTTCCTTATATACTACTAGGAATGTCTTAACGTGTTCTTGGAGAAATATCACACCGCATTAGCATGATGGCTAATTTTCTGTGTCAATTTGGCTAGCCTATTGTACCCAGTGATTTAATCAAATGCTGTTCTAGGTGTTGCTGGGAAGGTGTCTTGTCCATGTGGTTAGCATCTACAATCAGGTGACTTTAGGGAAAGGGGTTGACTCTAGTGAATTTGTGTGGATCTCATCCAACCAGCTGAAAGCCTTGAGAGCAAAAACAAATTTCCTGTGGGAAAAGAAATTCTGTGTCTATCCTGCAAAATTAACTCTCACCAGGGTTTCTAGCCTACCACCCTGCCCTACACATTTCAGGTTTGCAAACCCTCACCATCACATGACCTAATTCCTTCATTCTGTTTCTCGGAGAACCCTGACTGAGATCACTTTCAATCGCTATCCATCACTTCATTATATTTTATATTTAGGAAATGGATAGACAGAAATCACAGAAAATTTGAAATGCCTGACAGTAGAACCATTCTCAGTCTTTTAATTATTAGTGCCTTAAAATTATACTGAGAAAACCAGGACTAACATAAAAAGAAGGTAGGTGTGTCAGTCATTCTGCCTGATCCCTGCAGAAGGTTGCTGAAGACTTGAGCAATCAAAATATACCCTTCGAATACATCAGAAAATTTTTCAGCGGTCAAAGCTGGGACCTCAAGTTCCTGGCTATGTGGATATAACACCACGTGTCGGCAAGAAAATGAAATGGTCTATGTGGGTACACATTGCATTGTACTGATCCAGAATCCCAATAATATAAACTTTGCTATAATCAGTTTAAGACAAATTAAACAGAAACATATTTTTACAAGTTGCTAGCTTCCCAAAGTCCTCTTATTCAACTTTTCTTTTTAAAGTAAGTCACATGCTATTAAATTTTTATTGTATTTTTTCCATTTATCCCCCTAAGCCTCTTCCACCTCCCCACCCCCCACCCCAATCACCACACTCAGCTGTTCTTCAGCACAAACCATAAAACAATACACAGGCTACCTACCTTGCCATTGCTCTGCATGTGATCGCGAGAGAAAGTTTCAAAAGTAAGGAGGCCCAGGGTGGGATTCTAGGTTGCTTTCTTCATCTGAGTGAACCAGTGAGTCAATTAGTTACTTTCAGGCTCGGCTTCCTCATCCATAAAATAGGAATACAGGCACCTACCTCAAGGTATGGTTGTAAGGATTCACGAGATAAAAGGTATGTTAAGCACTTAATAGTGGTAGCTTTTACCCTAGTTTCTTACTCTAGATTTGCCAGTTTTGCACTGCTGGTGTTTAAGACCCGTACAAGCCAGCCATGGGTACATGGGAGCGCCCGTCGTCACCAGCGCTCAAGCAGTTGGGCAGGTCTCTGCTGTCCTCGCGCCACACTGCCTGAGCTGGGCTTCCCGCCCCCTTCTGGCCCATTCTTCCTCGAACTTGCTCTATTTGCATGAGATTTTATTTGAATACAGATTTGTCCTGTTCTGCTTTTGATCCCCTAACAGGCTTAGATGTCTATATTCAGTTCTCTTGGGTTGAACTTTTTTCCTGCCCCTCATTTTGCTTTATTTATTTGTTGTTACTATTTTTCCTGATGCAAGGCAGTTAAAATGTAGCTCAAGATACAAAACATTTTAAAGTAAATTTTCATTCAAGATTATTAAATTAAAACTTAAGCCTTGCTGGTGTGGCTCAGTGGATTGAGCACCGGTCTGCAAACCAAAGGGTCGCCGGTTCAATTCCCAGTCAGGGCACATGCCTGGGTTCCAAGCCGGTCCCCAGTTGGGGAGGTGCAAGAGGCAACCACACAGTGATGTTTCTCTCCCTCTCTTTCGCCCTCCTTTCCCCTGTCTAAAAATAAATAAAACCTTTTTAAAAATAAATGAAAACAATAGTCATAACGTATCTTTGTTTTATAGTTCGTTATTTTAAAAACATAGATTTTTACTATTTGAACTAAATGGGAAAGCACCATGAGCTAAACATAGATCACATGTGTGTGGTAAGGAGCGGAGTGTTTTTGGTGTAACATTCGCAGTGGTCAAGTGCGTACAGGTGCAGTTGTTCTACCACATAGCGTTTAAGTGATACATACATGTGAAAATACACGTCCCAGCATTATTCTTATTAATAGCTACAAAACAACATCATTAGTCACTTCAACATTGACAGTATTCCCTTTTTTCCTAGCAATTGTCTTCTTAATGGTGAGCTCAGTATGGCTAAAATAATACTAATAGACGACGTATCTTAGATATGTAGCAACCAAGAGATTTGTGATGCTGCGTCATTCCCTGCTTATCCTTTCTCCTGACATATTCTTCTAGCATTTTTTTTTTTGGCAAATTCAACCCTAATTAGATTAAAACGTTCCCATTCACCTAGTCCTCATATTTCTCTTTGGCACACTAGCCAAATTCATCCAAAAAGTAAAATTTTCCCTTGGTGAAGGTATTTCAAATCTTAAGCCAAAAATATTATATTAAATACTAAACCTTTAGCATTAAACCTTGAATGTTAAATCTTTCCTTTTAACAAAAAGAGTAACCAAAAAGCTCTTTTTAGAGGAAAATAAAAAAATATTGAGAATAATGTGAAATAAAACATAGCAACATAGCTGAAATCATGATTTGATTATTAAAATTCATTGAAAATATCACATTTTTATGACCTAAAAAAAACTTTTTTTTTCTTTTTTTGTCAAATGCTACTAGGGCCTTTGGTCTCCAGGCAATAGATTAATGTAAGTTTTGTGAGATGGGGTTTTGATGGCATTAAAACAATGATGGCCAGGACTCAAGAATAATTGAATTGTATCCTGCAAATTATTCTTTTTCCCAGAGGTTTCTCCTGGGGGTTAGAGTATATAGAACATAATAACACCAGGGACATAAGATTTATAAAAATAATTTTATATGTATGTATATTGCACTCCTTCAAGACACAATCTGCAGAAATGAAAACTGTAACGGAAATGAAACATAATGTGCTCCTTTTCATATTTGAGAAAATGATTGATGATGAACATTTTGCCTGGCTTGCTCTCCCTGGGACACTGTCGTTTCTTCGTCTTCTTTTTCTTCTTCTTCTTCATCACCATCACCATCATCATCATCATCATCATCATCGTGGACACCTGGGTATTTACAGTGCTGGCCAAAATGCAATAACGAGGACTGAATTTTCCTTCCTGCTTTGAACAACCATTAAATGGACAAACTATATAAAAAAGTGCTTTGTAAGACGCTGGACATCAGACAAAAGACAGTGCTCTCTGAGAAACAGAAAACAAACACGGACATTCTTTCCATTGATTCAGTTTATTGCTGTGATTGCGTTTCCAGCTGCGGTCCAGGAGAGAAGCTGAGGAGAGTGAGCGAAGGGCCCGTGGAGACCAAGACCCCTGGGGTTTCCAGACAGGGTCCTAGAGGGAAGAGAACCGAGCAGGTAAAGAACCCTGGGGAAAGAGTCGTTGAAAGACCTCGAGGTGTTGGGACGGTGCCGCGTTCACCAGCCACAGGGAACGCCCTGGAGGTCCGCGGGGTCTCGGGGGGAGCACACAGAAAGTCCTCGTGCGCACCGCGAGTGACTTAGTTCAGCGTGGCTCCGGTTCCACTGAAAACCTTAAAACGAAAACCCGAAAGGATCAGTTTCCAAGTAATGTAACTGCCCCGTAAGAAAGCATAGGTACATTTATAGGATTATAAAAATGTCTAGCTTTCAATAAGATAAAAATCACAGTCTCTGGCAATAAAAAATTACCAGGCACGTTAAAAGTAGGAAAGTGTGAAACATGAGAAGAATCGATCAAAATGTCTCAGAAGAGACAGAGATGTTATAATTAATAATACAAGATATTCAACAGTTAATTGTGTTCTGTTTTAACAAAAAAGAAAGTTAATAGAGAAATGGAAGACATAAAAAAATCTACTGTGTCAGACATGAAAGATTACACTGGGGAGGATTAAACTTTTCAGAAGACGAGATTAATTTTTTAAAAAGGTAATTGAATATTTAAACAAAATAACAACAATGTAGTACAGGTTTTCTAAAATATGTAAAATTAAAACATGTCAATAAGATAACAAAAGTTAGGGAAGAAAACAGTGCTAGGTTTTCAGGCTAAAGGTGAAATGGTATAATATTTCACAAATAGAGACTATAAGTTATAGATGTATACTATAAACCCTAAAACAACTTATAAAATAACCAAACACAGGAGATAAAATGGTACCATAAGACGTATTTAATTAATAAAAAAGAAAGCAAAAATGTTGTAAGAAGAATAAATGATGGATAGAAAAATAGAAAACAAGTAGCAAGATGACCGATTTATACTTAAGCATAACTACCAAGCTGGGCCCATTTTCAGTAATACTCCCTCATTATATGTGTTCTGTATTAAATGCAGGCTTTGCAGGAATGTCTTCTCTTTTTCTTGAACGATCTGTATGGAGTTTTATCAATTTTAATGATTTTCTCGAAGGAATAACTTTTGGTTCTAATGACTTACCATTTTCTAGGGGACAACGAAGAATTGTGATTGATTTTGTTCCTGTGATTAGGTTGCTTTACATGACACAGGGGGAGACGATCACTGATGTAGTTAAGGTCTCAAATCAGGTGACTCAGAAGTAATATAAGTGAGATTACCCTGGTGAGCATGGCCTTCAAAGGGAGCACGCCCCACCACGGTTAAAGACTGGGAGGGATTCTGTTGCCGGGGCAAAGGAGGCAGGCTGCTGTATTGTAGGGGGATAATGGAGAGGACTATGTGACAAAGACCTGTTGGCATTCCCCAAGAGATGAGAAGTTCCTGCTGGAAGTTATCAAGAAAACATCTACTCAGTCTTTTAATGACCAGAAATGGAATTTTGGATGGAAATGCAAAAGGGTACAACACATTCGTAAAACAGTTTGGCAGTGACACACAGAGCTATCATATGATCCAACAATTCCATTCCGAAGTATTTACTCAAGAGAAGGCAAAACATATTCCTACAAAGAATTACACATGAGTGTTTATAGCAACTTCATTGTAATAACCGAAAGCTGGCCGTAGCCCAGACGTCTGTCAGCATGTGACAGGTTAAGCCCACAGTTTCATCTGCACACAGCGGACTGCTTTTTAGCAATGAAAAAGGAGGAACTGCTGATACATCCTAGAAATTAACCTCAAAATAATCATACTGAGTGAAAGAACTTAAGCCATAAAAAGGCATTTGATGATTAAATTGTACATTTAAATGTGTGCCATTTATTATATTTCAACTTTAACTTCATGAAATTGTTTATTACTGGGAAGCAAGAACAGAACTAACCACTCCCCACAGGCCACAGTCACAAGGTGACATTGCAACGAACTGCAGCCTCACATCGAAACGCCCCAACTGCCCAGGGGCCACACAGCAGCAACCTCCCCACCCTTTTTTAATCCAGTTATAATCGAATAAAAGCTCAAAGCCCCCACCCCTCAGGGCTGGTGTCTCTCTCTGTACACCAGGCCACTCGCCTTTCTTCGAGAGTGAATTAAAAACCCTTACTCTCTACCAAAACAAACAAACAAATAAATAAAAATAAAAGAAAATAAATAAAAAAGTAATACTGTGTTTTTTCAGTCCCTGAATTTTCTATTTCTCTGTGAACTCTTCAAAGTAAAGACAAGGAAAGTAAGAGTAATGATGTGGTCGGTACCAGAATATCACCTGGTCTTGCGAAGTGATGAAAACCTACCGTTCGCCTTCGGTTTGGCTTGGCATTTGTAACTGATGCTCCGAATGCACGCCTATTTAAGTGTCCTTTAAAAAAAATAAAACTGAACTGAGCAGATTCTGCATCACCAGTGAGTGTGAGATCCTATTGGTTGCCATCAATTTTAATCTCAGAAACAAGAATTGGGCATGTCACGCAGAGGTGTCGTTAACATCTGACCACACTTTCAGATTTAGGTGCACATCATAAATGCGGCTTGGAATGTGCATCACGTACTGGAATCGGAGCAGTCAAGTGACGTGTACATAAATGTTATTGCAAGAGTAAAATCGATAACAATAGATGATGAGTATGAAAGCTCTAAATTTTAGGTACAAATTATTGACAAGGTATAAGTAGTCAAATAAACAGCAAAATACACTGGTAGTTAACTGGTATATAATGAAGGGAAGTAGAGATGGAAATTCAGCTTTTGTTACCTTGAAATCTAATTTAATTGCTCCTTTACAACATGTTACATCCAAGTTATAGTGGTAGTTTTTTCCCAGTAATTGGGTGAAATATGAAATTCAAGAAGAGAGTAAGATAAAAATAAACAATCTAAATGAAGACCATAATCATAAATTTGCCACCGAAAATACTTAAATAGCAATCTTTTCAAACAGAGCAGTAAGCTTTATTGTGTGGTATTGCTATGAGGAAATTGTGTGATTATCATCAAAACATTTTCAACTTCCAAAATTAGAACAGAACTAAGTTTACACTAGTCACTCTTCTTGTAGAGAGGAAGAAAAATCTAACAACTTTATCGAAACATGCCCAGGAAATCCACTGGACTTGAAGATGCGTGACCCTTGGAGAGTTATTAGCCCGCTTTCTGCGCCGGGAGGAGAGAAAGAATAACTCCTCCCTGAAACAGGGGCCACGAGTGTCCCTGTGTCCTGACACTTCCTCTGCACTCCGCCCATCAGCACCCAGGACTGCGGAACCATGTCCCTCATTGTCCAGGATCTCTGCTTGTCCGAACCATTGACCAACAAGTTAGCTTTTATTTTTAATAAGGTTTTCATGCAGAGACAAAAAAGGTTTTCATCCCTTGTTTCATATCTCTGGTTTCTTATCAAAACTGCTTTAACACCCTTACCTTGTTATGTCTGCCCATTCTAAACTCTTACATGCTGAAATTTTCTTATCTTAATGAGGCCCTTGAATTGCAAGGCCTTCTTTGAACCGCCTGACCCTGAACCTCCAAACCCTATACTTACCCGTCTTTGCCTTCCTCCTTCCGACACAGACTAGGCTCTGTCTAGGTGATGATGCTCCTTCCCACTGCAGTAGGTGAATAGACAGAGCTTTGCCTCGCCACGGGTTATTCTGGGGGTCTTCTTGGAGGGGGGGCAGTGCACATTGATAAACAGAAGAACTATAACCACCTGAACGCCCACACTTTACACGTTAAGAGACTCCTGTGTAGATAAGACCCATTCAGATTAGGTTCACTGAACCTAAAGTAGGCATGGGCACCCATCAGGTGATATTTATTTTCACTGTTATGATGGGTGTGAACACACATGTTCCTGCCTCACCCCAGGCCAAGAGACGATGCCCCCAGCTTGTGTCTTATCTTGGGCTGACTTGCTGTTGAGAACTGAGGCCACTGACATCCATCAGGACTAAACCTAACCTAACCATCAGGACTAAAGACAGACATTGCCCATATCAACTTAACTTTGCCATTTCTTCTAGAAAACCATACCTGAATACCTTCACTGTTTGACTCAGAAAATTCTTGAAAACAAATTTATTTGAAATTTATAGCTACAGATCAATTTACTTGAACTACAGAACTGTAAATGACCCCTTCCTCACATCTGTCTGTCCCTCACCAGAGCTGAGAGTGAGCAGCCAAGTCAGGGCATGGCCTTGGCTGATTTCGGGGGCGGTCTAATTAAAGGCGGGCACCTATTAGCCCTACTTCCCATTTACTGTCTCTTCTCTCCAGCATCTTAGTCCCTTTGCCAAACGGAGAACCCTCGGTAGTCATTGTTCAGCGGAGCAACTACGCTCCTTAACGGTCTCCCCGAATCCCTCATTTCCTTCTGACCCAATGAGTGGTAGCAGGATATACCTGGGCTCAAGTGAAGGACATCCCAGTATCATTGAGATGGTTAATTAAATGAATGAGCATATGCCAAGCTACTAGAAGTGTTTGCTGTCTGCGGTGATGCAGAGCTAATTAAGGTGTTTTTAGCTCTTTCTGATTTGATTAACTCCACCCAGAAGTCAGCATGGGAGGGAAAATGGGACGCTTTTAATTATGGGGGAGGAGGTATTCTATTATTTTAAAATTAATTAAGAGAAAATATATGAATGTATCTTGCACATAATATGCGATGTCACTTGTTTTTATGCTATGGAAAATAGGATTTAGAATCAGAAATCCCAAGGGTAAATTGCTGAATTTTGAGAACTTAGACACACACAAAGTTAATCTCCCAACGTCATCGACTTCCTGTGAAAACAGGGATAATAACACCAAGTTCAGAGAGTTGGTGCCAGGATGAGAGAAACAGCACAGGCAAAGTAAAAACGACACTACGTAAGTGAAAGATTAATTTCATTCATTCCAGATATTCTTAAACACTTTCCTTGGGTCATTGAACATACTTAATGTATTCATTTAAAAGCATAGCAAGTGTGCTCCGTTTCAAGGTCTTTGTGATAGATTGTAACGAAGAGTATAATGGAGGAGTCTCTAGGGCAGAGCCTCAAACGGGAGATAATAGAATGCGGGCGAATCCATAAAGCATAGTCTCCAAGGCTTCGAACCTTCTACCTTAACTGCTGTCAGATCATTTTATTCTTACTCCAGCTCGGTTAGAAATTTCTCACTTGGAAAGTGACTGAGGTTGGCATTTTTGATAAATTGTGTATTGTCTCTTACTTCCTAACTTCCTTTCTTCCTAAGTTCAAAAAAATGAAAACGTGAAAGATAAAGGATCAGGCTTGCAGATAGATTTTGGTAGATGCAGATGTAGATACAGATACAGAGAAGGTTAGACACAGAGAGAGACAGACGTAGAGACGTAGAGACATAGAGACAGAGAGACATAGAGATGTAGAGATGTAGAAACATAGAGACAGAGAGACATAGAGACGTATATATAGACTTAGATGCTTAGGCAAAGACACAGACAGAAATAGCTGTAGAGAAATCTCTTTCCACAATTCAGACCCGGAGGCTGAGGATTGAGGGCGGGGGGAGTGGGAGCTGGAGTGTAATTATATAAGCTGTGTTTTAGGAAGATCGTTTTTCGTGTGGACGGTGGAGAATGGGGTGGAGGTGAGCAGACCCAGGCAGGATGCCCAGGTCAGAGATGAACGTAGTAATCTAGGGGAGAGATGGTGAGGGCCGAGTCTGGAAAAGTGTCAGAGTTGAGAGAAAGGTGTCCAGAACGCTGAGTCGTTTGGGTGGCAGAATTGAGCAGACTAGATAACAGAGTTCGTGTGAGGTTGGAGGGAGGTAGAAGAATAAGAAATGCCACATTCCTGGCATGAATAACAGAATACAGGAGGATGTCTTTCCCTGAGACAATAAACAAATATAGTAGGAGGTTGGGGCCAAGGAGGTAAGAGCTCACACTTGGATTTGTTGCTCTTGAAATGTTTCTAAGGCACTGAAGTGAGGTTTGCTCTACACTCAGATACAGACGCAGAGAAAAACATGAGCGTAAGAGAGAAAATAAGATGGCATATAACAGAACCCTGGAAATACTAGCATTAACAGGAATCCACAGAGGATAAGGGGGCTTTGATGAATATTCTGGAAAATGACTCAATGAGGGCAGGAGGGGGATATAGGAGGCTAAACGGCAATAGAAAAAAATGCAATAAAATATAAAACTAAATTAAAAAAAGAAGAGGCTGACGTGTGTGTGAACAAGAACTGAGAAACTTTACGGAATTCTCTCGCTAAGTCAATTAAGAAAAGACACGTGGCTGGTGGAACGGGGGACGGCTGCGTGGTGGCCACAGAAGATAGCCAGTGATGGACGAAGGAATGGCTGCTTGTATTTACTCTGTAGTTAGGAAGGAAAATTATTGACTGACAAGGTTAGCAGAAAGGAGGAGGTTGAACATCGTGCCTCTGGAGACCTGGAAAACGTGCAGAGAAGAGAAAGAAAAGAAAGTTAAGGTTTACTGGGCTGCACCGAGCAGCCACGTGATGTTCGAGTCCATACCGTTGTTGTGAAAACAGCATGAACCAGCGAGCATTTATTTATTTACCAGACAGTCCAGTCAACAAACCAGAAATATCAGTGGTTTTCTTCTTCAGGTAACAAAGAGCTAAATTACTCTAATATAAAGAATAGCCGTTTATTTTTCTTCACATATTAAGAGTGCTGTCTCTGGGGTCCGCCAGGGCGGTTTCCGCATCCCAGTAAGGACAGGAATGGCGTCTTGGTGACTTCTGTGGCTCACGGCTCAAAGACGGCTGCTCTAGCTCTGGGCATCACATTTGCATTTAAAGGAAGAAGGAAATGAAAGACAGACAATTATTTTAAAAATCGAAAGTGCAATAGCTTTTGCAGACACTTTCCGTTCCATCTAATTGGCCAGAGTTGAGTCATATGAAACTTATAGATTCAAGAGAACTTAGGAAAGTCAGTATTTGCCTTTTCCATAACAAAGGCAAAAAAGGGAAAAGACAGTAGCAGAGGAGTGTGGAATGAGCCCAACCCACGGTAACACCCACATCAGGTGTAAGTGTTTGGAAGGCGGAGAAATGGACAGACCAGGTTTGGGTTTTTCAGGTGGGTGCCATAAAAGACAAACACAGCAAGAACATAAAGGAAAAGAGAGTGTTTGAACTGATAGTTCATGAAAGTTAAGAAAATGGAGACAAGAAGAGGATTCATCCACAGGCGAACAGTAAAGAACCTAGATTGTCTCTAAGGTAGCAAGAACAGTAGTAGTGAGACCAACCCAATAGTGACCAACAGGATACAAGTGTGGTCAGTACGTAGGAGTTTGAGTTCATGATCTCTAGTGCTGGAGCCAGGATGTCAAGGCCAACGATAAGGCAGTGGGATCTAATCTTAATATGGAAAGCGAGAAGAGGCCATGGCAAGTTTCACATAGATGCATGGGAAGAAAAGGAAGCAACGTGAAAGTAGCATGTGAATAGACTATCCCGATAGCATGTTTTGGAAGCAGCAAAGACTACAGGGAAGGATGCAAACTAAGTCACAGCTTTCGCTCATATGCTTCCATCCAGGGTTCATCCAAGTATTATAATATATTGAACGAGGGTCCGGTAAGAGTCATTTTTGTGCTTTTTATTTTCGTATCACAAAGTCTGCCTTTCAACCATGTCCGTGAGGCTCCATGCATGGTGATTCCAGACGGAAATGGTGGTTAATCCACTTCATGAGCACCTGGTACTCAGGCCACGTTGTCAGTAAGGTGGGTGCTCGGTCTCTGAGCCCTCAGGCGTGGGTCAGGAAATGAGACTGAGGAGAGGTGGCAGCCCAGGGTTTTAGTTTGTCTTAGAGTCAGTGCATCTCCTTAGGAACACAACTTGTTTTCACAAGTGTAGTTTTGTAAAGGCGATGTCAGATCACTTTTTATAAATCTTTAAACATTGTCAAAAGACTCCTGTCTAATATAAAGTCGATAGTGCTTGCGGTGATAGAAGAATTAGCAGGGACCTGTCTGAGGCAAAAAATAAGCTGAAATTGGTTTGCATTTGCAATCCTCCTAGGTCAATTCATTAGTGGATTAAAGAAACATCTTAATTCCCTGAGGTTTTGAAATCACTATTTACTGTTAGTTTTAATAGGAGAACAAGTCAATCAATGCCCTTAATTAACATGCCAAGTCTGTAGATTTAAGATAAATAACAAATTTCCACTTTTTATGATTTTTTTCAGAAAATGTTTCTTTTGGGAAAAAAGCTTAACAGGGAAAAACAAAACAACGACAAACAAGATGAGCTCCCCATCCATTTTTGGTGACAGAGATTGCATTAGCTCTCCCACTGTCCGCGTAGTGGAGTATAAACTAATCGTTTCTTTGGCATACCTTGCCCCAGATTTGCAGAGTTAACGATGTAAAGGCAGGCAGCTCCGCCCTGGAAGCTCAAGTCTTAAATCAGCTTGTTTGAAAGACTATTTTTATTCGCTGAAAGAGAAAGGCCTTTTTCACAGCGAGCTCTGATTTCTTTCCATCTCACTTATTTGGTCCCTCCTATGAGTTTTCTAGAATTACTGTCAGTTCAGGTTCTGTTTGTCTTACACTCTTTTTCCCAAAGTAGTCTCTACTTTAATTTTTCCATCTAAATAATTGGATCTTAACTACAATAAATCTGTTTTAACTCAATTTTTTTTTTTAGTGGCATTTTCAACAATAGTGGGAAGAAAAAAAGAATTGGCAAAGCTTGTCACTTTAGAAGTAGCGCTTTTAGGTAATCAGCTAGGAAAAGAGATAATCAGATAAGTTCTGAGCGTCAATTAGGCTTGTTATGTGTCCACTGCTATCCGGTAGACGGTCCTTCTTGAAAAGTCCACCCCCCGCTTCCCGCTCAGCGCAGGCTGAGTCGTGTTCAGCTTGCGCACTGAGCCGGGTCTGCTCTCCGGCCCTCCCTCCAGGCTCCCGTCGCACTTCCATGCTCGACTGCTTTCCTCTGTGCCCACTGAAGCCCAGCTCAGTCAACTGTACTGCAAGATATTGTTTCCTTCCTCTCATTTTTCTGTCTCTATAGTTTTCTCGTCATCCTTATATCTGCTACAACTTTTATTTCTCTAAGTTTATTAATCACAGAAGTTTCCATCAGAAAAATAACATCTATCTTCTATGAAGCATTCCCTGTCTAAAGGGAAGAAAGGCAGAGTTCAAAGAATTAAAAGACACCAACAGCATGTGTCTGTAGTTCCAGAACAACAGATTGACAGGTGGGAGTCCCACCCATACATCTGGAAATTCTTTGCTGGTGTTGTTTAATTTCATTTTCACTGAATTGGTTGACTTGGCAAATTATTTTAAATTCTAGGTGAGGCTGTGTTTTCACGTTGCCAACCAACTGGTTAATCCATGAAAGAGTCACTCTAATAGATCTGTTAATGTCACAAAGACAATATAATTTGTTAATGGGCCCTTTCAGTTTTTTTAAATCCTCTCCTGAGGATATGTTTATTGATTTTAGAGAGAGAAGAAGAGAGAGACAGAGAGAGAGAGAGAAACATTGATGTGAGAGAGAAATAGCAATCCATTGCCTCCTGTTTGCACCCTGACTGGGGATTGTAACTGCAGCCTATGTATGTGGCCTCACCAGGGATTGAACCCACAACCTTTTGGTGTATGGGATGATGATCCAACCAACAGAGCCAACTAGCCAAGGCTTGGGCACTTACATTTTTAAATCAAGGTGCTGTGTGTCATATTAGTATCAAAGACGTAGGGAATGTTTGCTTTTGCTATAACAAATGACTAGCTGCCACAAAGATTTCTTTAGATGCTGTATAATTGTTTGCTTCTAGTGTTTTCATTTCTTATGACTATGTGTTCACAAAGAATTTAGTACCTAATAGTGGATGCTTACTAAATATTTATTAGGGTGATAACAATGTGCCTTTTCTTGCTGTTCTTACCTGTTATAGACTTTAAACTGCTAGACTGTGTCTGTTAAAATGGCTTTTCAGGTTCCCAAATAATGAGCAAATTCTGAATCTTCTGCCTCCTATACAGAAATATTTCATTTTACCAATTTACAATGGTTTGCCCAGAAGGTCTTTGCAAGTATTGATTACATGAGTGGAATCTCTGCCTGTATTATATTTTACTAATCCTTCTGATCCTTACATTTTACAGATGTGCAAAATGCATTGTCCATGGTCAAATAATTACTGACTGACAGAGAATATGTGTAAGCTTGGGTTATTTTTTTTTCTCCTTGTAAGTTTAGAGTAATATGAGATGAGCATAATAAAACCACAGTGTTTCTTGATTTCGATGAAGCAAGGGGACATTTTGTCATGTCTCTATGAGGGAAAGTTTCATGAAGAAAGTGGCACTATTTATACTTATGGGCAGGATTTCAAGAGATAGGTCAGGGTTTGTATCTGTTTTATAGGTAGAGTCTACAGGTTTTTCCTGGGGAAGGGTTAGTGAGATACTGAGTCTTTTGGCCTTAGCAACCGGGAATGCATTCTTGATGAAACAGGAGGAAAATTTTTAAGAAAGAGGATAGGGTTTCAGACATGGGATGTACAATAGTCGTTTAAAAGGAGAATTCTAGTGGATACCGATAGGAGTCTGGAATTTAGAAGAGAGGCAGGGACTGCAGATAATATTTATGATGCATCAAATGTTCAGGTGGCATTTCGAATTGAATCTGTATATGATTACTTAGGGCCTGGATATGGACAGATAAGAGAGGGGGTGTGAGGGCTGTATCCTGGGGCACTCCAACATTTAGAAGTTGGAAGGATGGGGGGTAATCTACATAGACTTTGTTTTCTTATCTCCAGGGACTTAATTTATTTATTCTTTTCTGTCTTCTCATGGGTACGGTGAATGTCTGGACACTATCCCTTCCAACCTCTGTTTCCTCAACTTCCAGATTAATAATAAAAATGAGTCATCCTTATATTTAGATAGGAATTTATTACCTTCTATCCATTTATGATTAACATGATTTTTAAAAATTCCTTTAAAATAACTGTTAATGGTATAATTAAAAACAAAAACATCATTGAATTATTTTGAGAACTAGCAATGTAGAATCATGATAGTAATATGACTCATAACTTTCTTTTTCATAGCAACTTTATTCATTTTTTATTGTATTTTTTTCATTACCATTTAGTCCGCTTATACCCACCCTGCTCCCTGCATGTATACCCTGCATGTATACCCTGCATGTATACCCTGCATGTGTACCCTGCATGTATACCCTGCATGTATACCCTGCATGTACACCCTGCATGTATACCCTGCATGTATACCCTGCATGTATACCCTGCATGTACACCCTGCATGTATACCCTGCATGTATACCCTGCATGTATACCCTGCATGTACACCCTGCATGTACACCCTGCATGTATACCCTGCATGTATACCCTGCATGTACACCCTGCGTGTATACCCTGCATGTGTACCCGCTTCCCGGCAGTCACCACACTGTTGTCCATGTCCGGGCTCATGAGTTTTTCAATCTGAGATCCGCTATAGCTGGAAAGTTCCTTGCAGTACATCCATAAATCCTTGAAATTGGATGCAGGAAATGGGATGCAGTATTTTAAGGGCATTTTTCAGCAGAGAAGGGCTGCATAGCTTTCTTCACATTCTTAAAGAAAACCATAAACCCTCAAACAATTTAAGCTACTTTAAATATATAGCTTTTTAAAACATTCCACATTTCTTCCAAGTATAAGCCACTGGTAACTTCAAAAATAAAGTTTATATTCAGAAGATGCTAGAGATGAGGGAACAAGAGGAGGAGGAGCTCAGATCTTCCCGAATGTCAGCAGCAGACGCCTTGCGAAAGAAGCAAGGCTAGAGGCGCTCTCAGAGGGGCAGACGGTTCTAGTCCCGAGGAGCTGGGCTCCGCGTTAACTCCGGCATTGTGTGTTACTATTCCAGTTTCTATTTTTCTTTTTGAAAAACGGACTTCAATTTTTCTTCCATTGATTTTAGGAGAATAACCTGAATAAACACATTAGAATGTGAGAAGCTATTTTTAAGTATAATAAACTATTCAAAATGCTTCAACGTCTGACAGATCTTGTTTGTCTCTTGGATATACACATTGGGGTGGCAGCTTGGGGTAAGGTGGGGTTTATGTCTTGACAAAAAAGATCAACAAGTGACTAGGACAAAAATGTAGCATCTGGGCCTCTCAACAGTTGCTTGGTCCTGTGTTACAATGAGTATTCGTTCCATGCTTTGCACTCAATGGGGTCATTCCGCCACATAGATTTTTATTGTCAGTGCTTTCAGAATTACCTTAAAAATTACAGGTGGTAAGAACACCTTCAAATATTTGTTCTTTTGGAAACCAGGTTCTTCCTTTATCCCATTTTGCTGTTTTGGAAGACATTTTTGTCTGACATTCTATCACTTCGAAAGAACGTTCCTAGTTTCACAAATCTTGATCCTCAGTCAGTGACAAGAGCACTGAGACTAGCATTTGTCAAAGCAGCAAGAGGTAGGCAGCTACTAAGCTTGCCACGGATCAAACTCCATAATATTCCAGCTGTTTGAGTAGATAGTTTTTAAATGCTGTCTTTGGGGACCAACTGTGTTTTCATTCTTCTTCTGTTAGATTAAGCACTTTAACAACCCAATTGTTTTTCAAGCAAGAAATATGATGACATTTTTGGAACTCTAAATTTTCTGAAGTTGGCTTAGATAACATTTACAAAAATTGAAAATATTTTATCTTGATTTCTTTATAATCTATTTTAAGATTTTAAAACATAACTACATAAATAAATTTATCTGTAGAAATACTAACTTTTTTTTTGATTGTCATGATTCATGGATATTCTGGCAGGAAAGTAAACAAAAAATTAGGTTCCCAAACACCCAAAACAAAAGTAGCCAATAAATTTACATGATATCTTAACTTTGCTACTCATACAAAGATGAGAACAACTAGTCAGACCTTTCAAGTGGATCTTGGAGTATGCTCTAAAATCTAAATTCAATTCATTTTGCAATATGAAAAGCAGCCTTATTACAAAATGGAAATGTATGAAAAACAAAATCCACCCTCCTGGCTAGTCTTTCGAAGTCAAAATGCTGAACCCTTGAAGGCTTTTTTTTTTTAAATGAATGTTTCCTAATGGACTTCCATTTGGAAATAAATGATTTGACAGGTGGAATATTTTTGTTCTTGATTTAATATACGGTATTTCAGAATTTTTTTGGTATGATTTCTTTTTCCATTTTGAGTAGATAATAGCAGCTGTAGAATTAATTACTGTGCTGTAACTTTTGAGCCAAAATCACATTTAAAAATGGAAATGATGACACCTATATTCACTTATTTAGCCAAATGGAATATCTAGATCAATGCCAGAAATGGAAGTTAGGCAGAAAAGAAAAATAAAGTTAAAATGACTAAGCAGCTGAAATACTACTGAAAGACCATTGTGTTATGTTTCTGCTTTTCTGTGAGAATTGTTTGGACAAATGGTCTGAATACTAATACATACTTAGAGAGTGCTAAATGGTTGACACTTCATATCCAATGCTGAAGGGCCCCTTTCATTGACTTCCTGGTCCACAGGGGAAAGAAATCCCAAAGGTAATTAAGGAGACGAGGGAAGAACAGCCTGCTAGGGAAACATATGTCTCTAGTGGGGTTGTTGAAGGGAGAAAATTCATAGTCTGAGAGCAAGGAGAAACATTAAAAAATAATTTAAAAAATAAAATACAAGGTCTGTTCTAAAAAGTCCAGCCATTGTTAATAGAATGAGAATGATTTTTGTGGCATCAATGTCACCAGGCAGCCAAGGACAGTGGACTGAAATGCGCTTGCATGAATAACGACGACTTCACTGTCCTAGTCAGTGGGGACGGTAGACGCTGCTCAGTGAGCATGTGCACTGTGTGGCCATCGCATTCCAGGTAAGCAAGTAGGGCAATGAATCTGCATCCAATTTTATGTTAAGCATGAACGTTCCTCCATGGAAACTATTCAGATGATTCAACAGGCCGCAGCTGCGGGCAACGGGTGATTGGCAGCTTCATCACGACAATGTGTCCACTCATGCACCACATCTTCTGCAGAGTTTTTTCGTGAAACATCAAATCACTCAGGTGACTCGGTCCCCCTACAGCCCAGGTTTGGTACCCTGTGACCTCTGGCTTTTCCCAAAACTAAAATCACCTTTGAAAAGGGAAAGGATTTCAGACTGTTGATGAGATTCAGGAAAATATGACAGAGGCAGCTGATGGTGATTGGAAGAACTATCTGAGGTCCCAACGTGCCTACTCTGAAGGGGACTGAAGCATCACTGTCCTATGTGCAATGTTTCTTGTATCCTGTATCTTCTTCAATAAATGTCTCTATTTTTCATATTATATGGCTGGATTCCTTCTGGACAGACCCTGTAGATCTAAGAACCTTAAACTTGAACAGTTTTGGATTACTTAATATAGCTTAAAACACCTTGGAGTTACTGGGAGTAGAATTGACTAAAAATACCTATTACAATAGTGTTCTTGGTTCATCCTACAGTTTAACCATATTCAATGTTTTTATTTAACCCAAAGAAAAATTATCAGTGTAAATGACTTATACACTGAGAGTCAGCCTAGTCTTGATGAAAATAGCCAAGCTGAGAGGCAGATAGGCCATATTTTATTCTAAGGTCAGCCATTTCTGGGCCTATATGTGATAAACAAGTTATTTTCAGTTCAAGTTGTTTTCTAAACAAGTTATATACGGTGCTTGACTATTGAATGGTGGGTTTTTTTAGAGCTGTTTTGAATTCTATTTAGAGATTGTAGTAATTAAGTGTGAACTTGCCTCTTGTAACTTCACCTGCTAATTTATCAATATTTCATGTCTTAGCTTTAGTGTAAAATTACACAAGGCAGAAACTAACATGGATGTTTCCCCAAGAAAAATAACTTTCTAAAACTGCTTCTCTTTGTTTCCCAGTTCCTAAATACTAGACCTTTTCTTTTTTTCTCTAAATAGTGCCCTAAAACATTACATAACATTTGCAGTACTTAAAAGGGGATAAAGTTTTCTCCACATTAACAGTACATTTATCACCCTGCATATACACAGATTTCTAGATAACTTCACTATGTAATTTCCAAAATACATATTTTATATGTATTTTTGCATTTGATTTACATTTCATTTTTTACCTCTGCTGGACCTCTCCTATTACAGCGCTTTTGTGGCTGAGGAAAATCGGGCGTGGGAGGGGAAGTGACCTACCCAGGGAGGCTGGTTAGCCACAGAGCTGAGGCCAGGAGCCAGCGGACAAGCCAGGGTTTTCTCCACAATTCCTTAGAGCCGAGTTGCAAAGTATTTTTAGTAGTTCCACTCAGTGCATGTCACTTAGAGCCAAACAAGTAATGATTTGCATAAGGCGTAAAATAATATGTTCTACAGAAAGAAAAGTGCCCTTGGACGGTTTTGGAGGGAAAAAAAAATTTTCTTTGGTTGACCTCATTATTTGAGCTTCTTCCCAGGACACTTTTCTGTAGGCATTATTATTTTTTTTTTCTGAGTATGCTTATGTAGCCCTAATGAGTTTGTCTTTTCTGCACTATTTTTCCCCGGAACCTTCTTGGACAGCGGGGTTGCAGTTGGAGTGGTAAGCGGAGCCTTCGGAAGCCGACAGCGGTCCCTGCCCTCAGCCCAGCCAAGGGCCCCAGCGCTGTGCCCCAGGCTTCTGTCATCCAAAGGAAGTTCAAGCTTGAGAGGCATTGCCATGGAAGGCCCCACGCTGGTGCTCCTAGATGCTTCTGTTGGGCGAGGTGGCCGCAGCATCAAGGGAGGCGCGAACCCCTCTTTTCTAGACCATGCTCCAGACACCTAGCCCTCAGGCTCTCTGACAGGGGTGGCTTTGGTGGTGGGCGTGGACCAGTGTGGACCAGCATGACTGTGACAGCCGTGATGCCTGCTTGTGAGGCAGGACAGAGGCCAAACTGAGAAGAGGTGAGGGGGGGATTTGTTCCTGAGACCACCCACCAGTCACAGATCTAATCTGGCATGTGATCTTCTGGGGTTTTAGGAAGCAATGTTTGTCACGGTAAGAGTACTTGAGATATATATATATATATATATATATATATATATATATATATATATATATATTTAATTTGACTGGCTTGATTTGTTTAATATGCAGGTGTATGGTGTGTGAATAATCGGTGAAAGCAAACAGACTCTATGATTCTCTGCTTCCTGCTCTGTGAAGGGGAAGTACTGATAACATTGGCCCCTGGAGTTTGGTCCCGCAGACGTGCTGGTAGACGGGGCGCGCGTAGACATTTCCGTTAGTGCTGAAACATTCAAGTGTCTTCTTCCCCAAACACGAGATCATCCATTTCCCTTCTCATGGGTTTCATGCAGGCTTTTTTGACCATGTGATGAAAAGATGAATGTTAGAGCTAGAAATAAGGGCTTTGTTCATTTGTTTGTTCTTTGCACATGGCGTTTAATCAAAGTGATAGGTAGAAAGAGGGCGACACAGCCTCTCGCTAGCTGAGGTTGGATCGTCCTGGGCTGCAGGTGAAATGTTGATGGACCGACGTCTTCCCCTGTAGTTGACCGAACATGACTTTCATCTGTGACCGAGCAACGGAACCGGGGTGGAGGGTGCGCCAAATCTCCGAGTTCTCTTCCTATTTCTGGGAGAAAGAGCAGCACTAAGGGCAGGCGTGAGAGGCAGAGGCGTGGTCCGCTCCTGCACCCACTCTGGTTCGGAAGGGCTGTCACCACCCTGAGACCTCCCAGCCCCCGTTTCCTCCTTCCCTCCTTCCCTCCTTCTCACTCCATGTAGGGAAAGCGTGGTCACCTGCAGCCCAGGATCCCAGGGTCATGGGGAGAGGAACGACAGTCTGGAGAGACTAGGGGCAAGTGAACATCCAACAGGAAGACTAATGGGTTTAAGGAACACCAGGGATGAAGTCAGGGGAAGGAAGCACCTGCAGGGCTGGTGTGGAGAAGACGGACGTGCAGCCACCAGGTTTATCTCTGGGGAAGAGTGACAGCGTCCCTCCGAGGACGGGTGACGAGGGTGTGTCTATAGAGGCTACCAAATGTAGGTTAGACCTTTAGTGTGGGTGAGAGTTATTTAACATTTCTGAGCCCAGGGAGGACTTTAAAATTGCAATTCTAGCACAAAAATCTTCACCAGAAACATTTTTATTTATTTTTCATTTTATAAAGAAATGTTAAATGCCAGTGAGAAAAAGGTCTGTTTTAGATATTTCCATATAGCTGTCACCAAAAATACTTGAATAAGCCTTTTTTTTCTATCATCTTGGCATTTTTCTCATATTTAATTGAACTCTCATTTCGAGAATAGTTGTATTTTGAAATAGGATTATCCCGGTGTGACTATAGCATTAATCAGTGTCATACATTAAGGTGTTAAATAACATTTTAAGCATGATCTTTGGATTAAAGATTTGTATAACAACCCACATGGGTTTGAGAAACACTTGCTCAGTGATACATCTGGAATTTAAACTTTAATTTTCATGTAATTGGGTATTCATCAATGTGCCTGTTATTTAGAGCTTTTTTCCACATCTAGCCTACTGCCTGTGTGACATGTGGTTCAGGACGCTGGCCTCATTTTCCAACTCTGCTAAGTGTATCATCAGAACACAAATCAATAAGCTTACCAGTCATGACAAAATAATCCATGGTAACATACCAACTTTTTCCTGTAGATTTCTAGGCAGTTCACTGCAGAGTGACATACTGGAGAGGTGGTCTTAATGACGTTCACTGAGCACCGAATTAATCAGTGCTGGAACCACGCTGCTCTGAAATTGTTATTATATTAGGCAGTAAACATCCTGATTTGTTAAACCAGTTTTGGTGGGTCTTCGTATAGCTTGCAGCAAGGAGCTTCACCAAATTACCTGTTACAGAGCAATGAAGAGGCATCTGTCTCGCCCCGTTTCTAATGCTTACTTTTCTTGTAGTTAATAATAAATGTTATTAACTTCAGTTAATGTTACTAAAACCAGTTACTAATATATTACCCATGAAGCTATTTTCTGAGAACCATCATATTTAATCTGTTTCTTATTATTGTCGAATTACTTATTCTGGCAAACTCTTTTCCAGTGTACTCTTCCCCCTGGGCCCCCACAGAGTAGACACCTGAGAGTGTTCGTTAGGGTCAGGGACGTGCAGATGAACGTGCTGAAAGATGCCACTGCCCTCCCTTGAGAAGGACGACAATTCACAAAGACTATTGGCAGCAAGTGTGAGAATTCTCAGTCACTGCTGGTAGGAGTGCAGGCTGATACAAGTATTTCAGAAAGTAGTTTGTAATTTTGTACAAAGGTTGTAAGCACGCACAGCCTGTGTTTAATAGCCAACAGAAATGGGCGCACCTGGGAACCAACAGCTATGCATGGGCAGGTTAACGTCAGCTCTACGTATAGGAGCATAAAACAACAGGCAGCACCAAATGCCCAGTTATCTAAGGATGCATGGACCCATGAACTGTGGTCCACGCGTGGCTGAATTTTAGAAACACAGTATTGGTTGAAATAAGCTGTATGGACAAGATGCTTATGGAAATAAGCATCCGTGCATTCTTAGTTTAGTCAGGAGTCAAGACGGTCATGACCTTTGGGAAAGAGATACAAGGTGGGGTTGGGACGAGTCCAGCAGGCCAGCAGCCCCTTGAGTGGACTGCCAGGGTCGATTGTGGCAGCACTGGTTGTCTCCTGCAGGTGTTGTAAGTGCGACATGGCAGATTTGGAGTGGAATGTGGTCTGTCATGGCCGCCTGTGCGCGTATACGTTCGTTCTTGGTGTCAGCATTTTGACCGCGGAACCACGAAGAAAACTCTCGATGTTACTGGATCCTGAATCTAGATCACTGAATAGCAAAGAGTAGAGCTAAGAGAATCCAGTCTCAGCTTGCAGAGATGCCCACTCCGGAAGGCATGCTTGTGGCCTCCCTAGGAATGCATTTGACTTCCCAAGGCAGGCGGCCAAGGTGTGAGGATTCCACACCACAGCGTGGGGGTCCCAAAACCGAAGAAGCGACCCCCAGCAGGGGAGCGAAGGAGCGACCTCCACTCCTGCTTTGAAACTTCACTGCGTGAGAGTTGTTTTACAGGTCATGTGTCCCCTTGGCTTCCCTCAGTTCTTTTCAGCCTTCGCCACTTACAAGGAGGGAGCGTATTTTCCACCATGAACCCCACCACTCTCGGCGATTAGCAAACCCCCATAGACAAACGTATACAGTTCTGGCTACTGCTTCTTATCCTCCTTAGCTTTTAGTTGGCCTCTGGCCAACACAAATTCTCCGATTAGCATCGTTCAAAATGATTCAAGTGGATTGTGGTCCGTGCCAAAATCAACATGAAAATAAGGCGTAGCATAGAATGTTTGGGTTGGTAGAGCAATAGCACTGTTTTTCTTCTGTCTGTCCGTAGCCTCGCATGTAGGCAGTTTATCTCTCATGCGTCCAGACAAATTATGCCTCCTAAAATAGGCTTCTTGTTCCCTTGGAGGGTCCTTCGGCTCTCCATTTTGTATTAAATTGTTTATTCTGAGAGGTGCATAGATTCTAATTAAGCATTTATTCGAATGGAGAACAAAATTTCCCCAGTCTCTCTTTTTTCTCAGAGTAATTCATTATGAGTCAAGTCCAGTACTGATCCGGTGGCACATGCAAGGTGCACAGTGGGGCGTTGTTGATGAACTTGAAGCTTTTCTACAAATTTGCAGGAAATGAGTTAATTTGCCTAATTATTTTATATAAATTTCGTTTTTAGCCCATTCAACAAAGACATCCTAAACACCACAACCAAAAGTGTATGCGATAAGATCTCACTCTGAAGTCCATGTTGTCTGTGTGAAGGCTGTAGACAACAGTTAGGAATGTGCCTTCCGTGAAATCGGTTGATGTACACAGGACACAGACATCAGGTCTCTTAAAAGGTCAACCCCTGTGCTTGGAATAACTTCTTCCGGGTTGAGTATCCCTTTCCCCAAAACCAGAAGAGAAATTATAACATTTAGCAATAACTCAAATGTTATTTTTAAACTTGAAGAATGTAATAAGAAGGTAATGGTGCAGAGAGTGAACCAGCCTCTGACCTGGATGAGGGCAAGCTGGTAATTTCCCAACAGCACCTGGGGTAGAGAGATCCAGCATTGTCGGTATGTCCGTGTCCCTTCTACTGCTGCCAAGGGCGGTGATTCCCATACCATCAGAACTTGTCCTGTGTCCTGGGACGAGGACAGAGCAGAAAGGGCTGGTCCTGCAGCCTGCACTGTCCCTTGCCCTGTGCCATCCCAGAGGACATATGGGGACAGTGAGAGTTCCTTATAAGCCTTCATCCTAATAACATATTTAAGCCAATGTGCCCACCATTTGCCAGTGGGGTACGATGTTCAGCACATGATGGCAAATTGAGCTAGGGCGCTTAGATTGGTAGAGCTGTGTATCAGTTGTATAGATTTGTTAGTAACATGATATGGACATCAATCCGACACTCCTGGAGTCAAATAGTTCAAACCTGATTAATACTTAGAATCTGTTTAAATATATTTTTTCTGTCCAATTCCTATTTCATATCCACCCTTCAAACACTGGAAATGGAAAATGCCATCTCATGAAAATTGCTGTATACTCTAGCTAAAATGAAATTTAGAGTTGTATGCTTTTACTCTTGTGTGTGATATGTGGTCTCACATGAAACATAATTAGTAATAATAATAATGATACCATTTCAGGTGCAGGTCAGAATGAGACAGCTAAAATCCTTCCCTTTAACACCTTATAAGTTCTGGGCTTTGTCTTCCAGATGCCCAAATCTCTTAAACGAGTTTATAATTTGTGAGGACTTATGGCGTCTTAAATTAATTTTCGTTATTTTATAATTAAGCAATTTAATTCATACAGAATGTAAGTAAATTTCTAAGAAAGACCATCCGGTTCGCCTGCTCTGGACGCCCTCAGGTAGTTGGTAGCAATGGTGGTTCTGACACATGGAACAGGTTTTATTTTGAAGACTGAAAGGCTGCTCCCCAGGCAAACAGGGATCGGATTCGGAGATGCCGGCAGGACCGGCTCTGGCGCACAGCGCTGTGCGGCCCAAGTCCTGCGGTTCCTTAGATTAGTCCTTGGGCTTCCTCACCTGTGAAATGAGTCAAGGATACTAATGTTCTCACACGACCGCTGCGCACACTGTGTAAGACAGTAAATGAAAAGCCCTGCTCTCTCATCTGACTCACAGTTCCTCAGTCGATGCTTTTACCATTACTATGTGGTTAGGCTGTCATCTTATAATGAGATAAAGCTCCGAGAGTATTGAGTAAAACAGAATGAAAATGGTTGTTCTCGTTTGTCAAAAATGTAGTTTTGTACTTTCTAGTTTCCAAACTCTGCTGAAAGCCTGGTTGGAAAGAAAAAAAGTGAAAATAAGATATTTAAAGGAGAACAGAGGAGATTGAAATTAAACAAGTACTTGGATAACAAGCACAAATGCTGTAAAGGGAAGAAATACAGTTTTTAAAAAATGTCATATTAAATTATTGAAATTGGTGCCCCTTTCATTTAGTTTATACCAAAAGACATCAAGATTTCCTCCAAGTCACATGTGGCAGGTATTTGCCTAACTACGTGCCCTTTACTAATACAGAAGCCCACGAAGGTAACGGGCCATAGCATGTAGACATTTGGAGGATATTTAAGAAGGGACACTGCAAGACATGAGCCTCTAGTCTCAACTCCACTCCCTTGAGACTCGAGGTGCTCCAGTCTTCTGAGAGCCACAGTGGGAAGAAGTGAAACAATTATATTTCCTGCTGTAGGACCCTATTGTTTCTAAGTCTCCTGTTTGAAGTGTATCTCATAATGACTTCCAGACCATTTCAACCGCCGTGTGTCTCGGGACATAAACACACAGTGGTGCACCACGCTTTGTGCTGCATATGTGAGCAGTGTCCGTGACGAAAGGTGCCTGATGAAAACAGACTGTTTTCTAGATCCACGCCCCAGGGAAAGAGCATGTTGGATCCCAGTTCTAAGAGCAAGGACAACTCCGTGCAATATATGGAAAAGATGAATTTTACTGTGATGACCCCGAATTCTTGCTAGGTGCAGAAAGACCTCTCCTCTGATCACTGATGAATGGAGCAGGAACCAGCCTGTCCCCTGGCTTTTCTCTTTTTACATATAAAACAAATGAGCACATCTGTATAACGCGGGCTTTGAGTGACAGGCTCAGAGAACAGATCTAAGTTGCAAAAGCAGTCGGGGTTCAACAGAAAAGAGCTGTCAGGTTTGGGGAAAACCTTAACTTTTCCCATCCTTTCGAACCCTGCTTCTGCTAAGTGATACCTCAGCTTCATTAAGAAAACGTTAATTATTTTGCTTAAATTAAGTCTTACTGTGCCAAAGAATACACTCAACTCCTTATTGGATGAGTGTGTTTTTTCACATTATATTATATTTTCATATTATGTATTCTTATAACATATTTGTTTAAATTTTAAAATTTATTTGTGTTATATCATTGATAAATCAATGACTTTATACAAGCAACTTTCTTATTACTTGGGTTTACTCTACCAACTCCTTCCTTACAGGGTGGGGCAAAAGTAGGCTTCCCCTTGTTCCTATGGGAAAAATACAATAAAGAAATAATAATACAGGAATAAGCTCTGTTTCGTGTACTCACAACTATAAACTTACTTTTACCAGGCCCTGTATTATTGATTCCATTACGGTAAACTGCATTACCAGTCAGTGCGTGCGGAGAGAGTTTTTAAGACAGGAAAAGTGAAAGGAAAACCGAGCCAATGCAGGGCCTCAGCAAATCATCACCTCAGGGAGCTCTGTCACTGTCACTCCGGGCTCTCCTTGTACCCACTTCCTCCCCATCGCCTCTGCCCACTCTGACAGAGGCAAGTTTGCAGAAAGGATCCAGCATTCATGCCACAGTGAAAATACATTTGGTGACGATGGATTGCCATCTACGCTGGGCAAAAGAAGCAGCAAATCACTGTACCTACTGCACATATTTCCATGTCAGCTCATGAACTATTGGGTTGGCCAAAGAGCCCGTTTAGTTTTTTCCATAAAATGAAAGACACATTTTTTATTTTCACCAATAGCTTTCTTCATTTGGACATTTTGAGTCTGTCGTCTCTCTCCCACTTGGTATAATGTTGATTGTTCTCAGTTAATACCTCAATTTGTTCTCTATCAAGTTCACCTGACCTACCTGACCATGGAGTATCGTCCAGCGAGAAATCTCCAGCACGAAACTTCGCAAACCACTTTTGACACATTTAATTGGTCACAGCTCCTTCTCCATACACTGCAGAAATCCTTTTTTCTTTTTTTGCATTTCAGTTGCGTTTTTACCTTTCTTGAAATAATTCAGCATAACATGCTGAAAATGTTGTGTATTTTCTTCCACCTTCAATATTAAAATGACTACACGAAAATTCACCAATTTTGGGAAGTTTTTTGGAAATGCACGCTGATATGACAGCTGTCACAATACAATCTGACAAAATTGTTTTGAATGAAGTTAAAGACAACTAAGTGCTACTAGAACCATCTTATGGGGAAAAAAAAAACAAAAATAATTTTTGACCAACCCAATGTTTTCTTTTCATTTTTTTGAATTTAAAGAAGCTGTTTCAGTGAGCAGTTTGGACCCATCATACTCAAAATAGAACAGGCTTGATTTTTTAACTCTAAACCTGATTGATAATCAATCCTCTATTGTGCTCTTGAAGACGATGTAAATTTTAGTAAGAAGAGCACTGGGTTTGAAGTTCTCCCTCTTACTGTCTATGTGATCCTGTGGAAGTCACCACCTTGAGCCTTATTTTCCTCATGTTTGCAGAGATTTTTAATAATAATATGTGTCTGTGTGCACTTAATGCTTAACTATGGAATGATGGGCAGAAAGAAGCTGGTTAATGTGTTATTTAACCTGAGTGAGTTTGATTACAGCCGCTACTGAATTAGTCGATGCATTAGGAGAGCCCTAAGTGTCACTAACAACAAACAGGGCAGACGCTGTTTCCTGTTTCTTTTCTATTGCTGTGATTTCCAGCACAAAACTGGAAACTACCAGAAGGTTCTTACTGAATTATCAATCTAGTAATTTCACTAAATGATAATACCATGGAATCAGATCTTAAAATGCTAGGGACAAGTCTGATAAGAGTTTCCAATAAATAAATAACCAGAGGAAAAATGGGAATTTATACTCACTAATTTTAAAATAATTTTGAAAATTGATGTCAAACAGCCAGCATTCTCCTACGCTTTTTCACGGCATGATTTATCAAAAGTGCTCACATAATATCATCTCTGAGATCAATAATCTCAATCTTGATTTATAAAATAATAGGCTATTTGCTTTTAAAACACATATTTACTAAATTTTAATCATTTTAAGTGTGGTATTCAATGATACTTTGTACTAGGAATTTTATAGTTTTAAATTCAGATTGCATTTCCAAGAAGTGTATTCCTAAATTACTTCTTATAGAAATCTGGTGGGCTCATTTGCCTGTAATGTACCAAATACCAGAGCAATGCTAAGAGATACAGCATTTTCACCCAACAGTTCTTTTTGAGACATACTCTGTCGTGGAGTTTTAATTTTCTTATGTTCCGTCCCTCTAGACACCCAAACAAGAATCTGAGCTTGAGGCTGGGGAAGGGTATTATTGGATATGTCTAATTTGTGACCACAGGCACAGAATTAATTTAAGGCTCAAATGCTTTGGGGAGAGATATAAATTATTTATAACAAATATACCAACTAATCAAAGTTTGGTTTGAAAGATGGCCACAGAGCACACTGCTGGCTGCATTCCCCCTTCCCAACATCACCTACCTCTTCTGCTTTCTCAGCTGATATTATATGTGTGGGAGTGTGTATTATACCTAATTATAATCAGCATGTATTATATGATGTATTCTTATAACATGTGGATGTTTATATAAATAAGCAAGAAACATTTGTTTGCATAACACAGACACACGGTTCCTGACTTCCATGTGAGTAGCCCCCACTCTACTTTTCACGGCTACTGTTACATATTTCTTTCCTAGGCTCCTTCGGTGTTAGTTTGTTCATCTTGCTTCACCTCCACACCCTTATTTTGCACTATGCGTCCCTGGATTTGGGCGCAATGCAGAGGGAGGAGGCAGGGGCAGCAGATGGAGGGAAAAGCCTTTCCACTACCAGAGGCTTTGTGTTTCTCCCTCTGTTCTCTCTGTCTTGACTGCCCTTCAGTCCTTTCTTTAAATACAGTTTGTAGCCTGCAGTCTTCCGAGGGTATAAAATTCACCAACTTTCCCTCCATCAACTATTTCTTATTTATATATTCATCTGCTACTTCTTTAAAAAGGAGAGTTGAGGCAACGTAACAAAAATTATACAGCAGAATTCATATTATAAAGATTAGCATACCTCGTAAAAGGGAAAATTTGAGTAAGGAAATAAGATGAGAGTGATGTGATTTTAAGTTCAAAACATTGCTACCCCTGTACTACAAGGGCACTATGATATTGCTACTGGTTTTCCATAACCATGAAGAGAAAAACCCCTGGTATAGATTAGCAGTCTCCCTACTCCACCAGGCAAGGGAGAGAAGAGAAAATGGGAACAAAAGAGAAGGCTCTAGAAAGAGTATGGGAGGCCCCCTGGATGTTCCCCTGTCCCCGGGGCCCTCGCACACACACTGCCAGGCAGTGTCCCTCTTGTTGGGGACAAGAAGGTGGCTGTGGAGGGCAATCCTCTACTCTGTGTCCCAGTCTCCCCAGACCCTTCCCCCAAGCCACCCTGCTTCCCATAAATCCTGCCCTGAAGCTGCAGGCCAGTGAAGGCCTTCGTCTGAAGCTGGTCATAGTGCCCTCCTACCGGGCCCTCTCATCCCAGCGTCTGATTTCCTCACATGAGTCTAACACCTCACCACCTTGTGTCTTCCCTTTCTTCTGTCCAAATAAAAATCTATGGCGTCAGTCCTCACAGCCACACTACCAGCCACCTGGGAAAGAGAAGGCCCCCATGCCCACACCAGGATGGTAGTTAGTCGTGGGGAGACATTTTTCTGAATCATGGGTTGGAACTGCATGAATCAAATGGTTTCACCTATGCAGAGAAAATGACACCATTGATAGCATGCCTGAAATCTAAGATATGTCCACAAGAATTTTTTACCACTCAACTAATTTAACACCTGGAGACTTCATGTCTGTGAAATACGTGACATTTGAAAGTTATTTTAAACACACTGCATGGATAAGTGAGGATACTTCAGACAGTCCAAAGGGTCTGCTAAGAACATAGCTTTGCCAAGTGCCCAAAGTAGCCCAGTATCAACGAGGAAGAAAAATGACAACCTTCCCTCTGAGTTGCTTCTGCATAAATATGTGTTACATTTTTACCCTCCTGAAAAATACGGATGGTGGAGTCTCTGAAGACTTAACAGAAGAAGAGGAAGAAGGAGCAGAAGGAGGAGGAAGAGGAGGAAGAACAAGAAGAAGAAGAAGATGAAACAAAAGACTAGAGAAATATATGATCAGGGTCATTTTCTCTCTCTGGCTTTACTCCCGAATTTCTCAACAACCAAATGAAGGAAAGATACAGAAATGTTATTCACATATTTCACTGTAAAAATTGTGCTCAGCTGAGATGCCTAGATGATTGTCATAGTGGTTAATAAAATTTTCCTTGAATTATTTCAAAATTTACTTCGTCTACTTTTACCTATTCACAAAACCTCAAATTATGTGGTGTAATCCTTACAATATATGATGAAATCATTTTGAAAAATAAAATCATTTTAAGATGCTAACTTTTAAACTATTCAAATAGCACTCTTATTATAGTATTATGAAATAGTATACTGCTATCGTGTTACAATAATAATGCCAATAGAAATTAAGATAAGAGAAAAAAACTTCACACCCTCTCCTGGGTCATCAAGAAATCAACTTATTCTAACATTTTTTGTGTGTTTTCATAGACTTCATAATCCAAGCAGAGTTAAAACCTAGAGCTAAAAAATTTTAAAGAGTAGTATAGTCATTTTCCATTCCCTCATCGAGCATTTAAACTTCTCACTACAGCCCTGGCCTGTGTGGTTCAGTTGGCTGGAGCCTCATCCTGTACACCGAAAGGTTGTGGGTTCTGACCCTGGTCAGGGCACATGCAAGAGGCGACCAATTGATGTTTCTCTCCCTCTCTCTCCCCCTCCCTTCCTCTCCATCTAAAATCAATAAGCATGTCTTCGGATATTTTATAAAAAATAAATAAGTAATTAAATAATTAAACAGTAAAAATCTCACTACATGGTTAATATATGAAGTTAGTATTTTTATTCTTAGGATTATAGCTGGGAAGCAAAAAAAAAATGATTTTCTAGCAATGTGTGATAAAGTAGAGATCCAGGACTGTACAAAAATGCCACGTGATTTTAGTTCTAAAAGTTCCCACTACAGGTTGTAAACCGCCTTTTCCATCGTTTCTTTGTCACCCATGTTTTGCTGGAGGCGGAATCTTCAGGATTTCACAAACCCTGGGGATGCCCATCGTTATCACTGAATGCTTCCCTTTTTGAGTTTATTGTTCTACACCATATTAATTAGTTCTTGTTTTCATCATTCTATTATATCTCTAATTGAAAGTTTTTAGTACGTTTTAGTAATTTTTTAATGGAAAGAAGAAATGTGCCCAAGTACATAATAAATGCAGTCTATACATTAAAAATAAAAGCCCGGCTAGGTTTGTTTGGAAGCAAAAGCTGGCATTGCAACTGTATCTGGTCAATGTCCCTTGTGTGCCATCCATCTAAATTATAGGACCAGAAATTGGGTCCTGAATTTCTGGAGTTGGAGGGATTACGTGAAGAGAGAAGGGAGGGACGCGGATGGCGGCAGACTAAGGAGTGCATGCGTGTGTGTTTGTGTGTTTTGTTGTTGCTGTTACTACGATAGCTTTGAACATTGGCTTTTTAAATAACGTCTTCATCAGAGAGTTAATCTGCCCCTTAGCACACGTGTATGAAAATGCCCCGTGAAGTGACAAAATGCTTGTGTCCACGCAGGAGAATGCTGACAGAAGATAGATAAGGAGCTGACAGCTGGAACTGGGTATGAATTACACGTCTCAGAAACAAGATGCATCAGGATGTCCCAGAGGTATTGGCTGTGGGAATTGTGTAAGAAATCCTAGAAATAAAACGGAAAGAATTACAGATCGAGGAGACTTGAGAGCTATGACTCTCTTCCTCTGATGTCTCGTGTTCTATACGACTACCAGTGACTGTGCGGCTAGACATAGTTCAGTTAATTATTTCGTTATTACAAGGTCAGAGCTTTGACCTTCTGGAATTCCAGGTTGCTACTAGTGGTCTTAATAATGATGATAATGCAAGTATTATAATAATTCCAATAACTACCAATTCTGCATTGTTTCCTGGGTCCAGGGACGACGCTATACATACAAGGTTTCACTTAATCGGTCCATGATCCTGTGAAGTGGACATTCTTGTCTGTGTTTATACACGAAGGGCCTAAGGACCCTGGAGGGCAATGACACTGTGACAGCAAAGTGACAGGAGCATGGACCATGGTGCCTGCTTCTCATCAGCATCACTGAGGTTCTGAGAACCACAACTGGGAAAGTACGGGGAGGGATCCGACATCCTTCAATGAAGGGATCGTAACAGCCAGGAGGGAGCGACTAACTCGAATTTAGGAGTTTCTAAACATCACTGTTTTTAAAACTCCAGTTTAAAACTGTTGTCTATGACCTCTAGGGACTTATTAATATTTTGGGCTGTGTTAATATATGTAAGTTTTATGTGAGTTCTAATCTCTTCCTCTTACAATATTTAGTTGGTATCTGCCTAGGATAATAAATATTATCTACCAAGATCTACTAAGAAACAGCACGTTTTCATAACTCACTTCAAAATGTAATGAATTTTTAAAGTTTAATATAAGAACTTTAATGTAAAACCTTTAAGTTTAATATAAAGGTATTTTCAAAGCCTCTGGTTTGTAGGTGGTTAGTGGGCTGTTTCCTATTTCCATTTTAAAAGATCTCACAGCCCCTGGGAGCACCGATAGGGACCAAGTGGCCAGTTAGTTACACGTGTTCTGCTGGTGTATCACCCTCTGATTTCAGCTTAACCTGGGTTCTTTCATTTCCTGATCAGACCCCAATGATATCCAATATCAAACATTAATATTTGTGTACATAATACATGTATGTACATACACATAAAATACCTGACAAAAATCAGGTGCTTGTCAATAAATAGTTATCCGATTAATGCCAATAATTCTTTAGCACAAATTTACAAAAAGCTTTTGATCCAAATAAGGGAGCCCTGATATTATTTATCCCAACGATGCCCTGGTAACATCTTCCTTTTTGTTGGCCCATTTCTCTGTTCTAAAGTCTGGAAAAAGGACCATTTCCAGAAAATGTATCTCCCTTCAATGGCCATCCATAGATAAAGTCCTGTAAAACTAAGCCTCCTTAGGCACAATTTTCTTTTCTTTTTTTTTTAGGCCTGGGGTTTTATTATTTCAGAATATGTAGGAATAATTTATATTTAACTAAAGTATTTGGCTTAGTGCTGTTAGAAATTATAACAAATCATCTATTAGATAGACAAACACATTTTTGTATATGTAGCAAAAGGAAATTTGCTAACTCCATCCAAAAGCCACAATGATTTTAATTCTGCTTAGCCCACTTGATGTCCCTTGGCCGTAGTTATCATGATGGGTATCACCTGTTTAAAACCGCGCATCAGTAGACACTTTGACTTCATAGTACAACTCACTGGTGAAGTGCACATCATGCCATTGCCTGCTGAAATCATGCACGACTTTGGGAAAATTGGGAGAGTGCATCAACTTCAATTTCACAGCCGAGAATCCAAGAGCACCATTAATCAAGGCTGAATTGGGACAAAGTCCTGCTTATGCAAATAATTTAGTTGACTGATGAGTTTGACCCATCACCTGTGCATTTTGGAACACAGAAAAATTCAGGGTATTTGCTAATGTACATTTAACAAAAAGAAAAATGAACTTAGTGTAAATATGTATTTTCGACCCCTGGTTCCTTCAAGGTACTTATATTTCAGATGGAAGTGACTAACACAATCGCTTTTTAATGCATCACAGGTTGTTTCGGACCATCGTTGCCAGGCAGCTCTCTTATAACAGAGAAACTGCTGAGGAAAGTGCCTGCAGCAGCTTTGCTGTTATATTGCTATGGCATTATAATGAATTTCCGGAACGTGAGTGTCACTCTACTGATACGTTATATGGGTAGATATTACCAAGCACAAATATTATCAAGAGTTACAATAAGTTCAGGGGAAAATGTTAGCAACTAGCAGGAGTATCACTTATGATCATCAATCATGTTTTACTCAAAGACACGTGATTACAATTAAAAGTTAATTATTGCAAGCGGATCAGCCATACAAGAAACAGAACCTCTTAACCTACTTGACTTTTGTTTAATGTAAAATTTGGCTTTTTTGTTGTTGTTGACGATTCTTAATTGCAGCCTTCCCTTTCCAACCTCTAATTCTCAATACATTTAGTTAAACTCATTCCCTTTTTACGTCTTTGATTAAGATAGGCCTACTATTGCTAGTTGAGTTCCTCGATATGTTTAAAATAAATGGGAGACGAAGCACAGTCCCTCAGGAAATTCCTAAATTCTAGCCTTTCAGGGTCAGGGAGAGCAGCTCTTTGTTGCTTTGGAAAGTGACCTCGGCCAGGTCTTCTCCAAACAAACCTCGGGATGCTGTCTGGGCGCTGTTCTGGGGGCCTGCCAATCTGCAGAGACCCACAGCAGTGAGCTTTACCACGTCTTAGTCCTCTGTGAATGGCAGTCACAGAGAAGGGAATACACAAACCACGTAGAAATGCCTCCGGTCTTTGAAGACATTGTTTCCTTTTTTAAATTGAATTTATCGGGGTGACATTCGTTCACAAAATCATACAGGCTTCAAGTGTACAGCTCAACAACACATAGTCTGCACACTGCGTCTGCACTCATCACCTAAAGCAAAGCAAAGCAAAGCCCCTTTCCCTCCTCGGTTATCCCTCCTTTGCCCACCTCTACCTACCTTACCAACCTCCTTCCCCTCTGGCTAAAAATTCCACAGTTATCAACAGTTATCTCTTAAGAAAACATAAAACTGAAATATCAATCCCTGGTTTATAAGGCTAAGTGTGAACTTTAAATTTCTAATTAAAGCCATAACCTTACTATAACCAAATTCAATGATTATGTTCTGGAAGGACAGATGTTAGAGAAAAATCTGTGTTTTTAAGTTGAGAGGATAGGTTAGGTTGTCTCAGAAGTGCAGAATTTCAGAATCATGGAACATTTGTATAATGATAATTAATTTTAAAAGTTAAATAGTATAAATATAAAAATTTTTTGCATCACATGAGATAGGCAATTTGATAAGTTTTATTGCCTGCCTGTGAAGTTTAGCAACATAGTCACTCATAAATCAGTGTGGTTTATTGGGGTTGCGGGAAAAGCGGTAGTGAATTCGAGAAGTGTGTTAAGAAAATACTTTAGCGTCTCTCCCTCTGCTACAGAGCAGCCTCACAAAGGTGCTTCCTGTTTTGTGCATCATTTTCCTCAAAGGCCCAGACATGAAGACCTCCATCTGCGGTCCCAGCTGTGAAAGTGCATCTGCCCATAAAAGTAGGATTGACAGCTTCCTACAATCAAAGAGCAGCTTCCAGTGTCAGACCCTGCCCACACTTAGTCATCAAACAGGCACATCCCAAGTAATTTCAGCTAGAAAAAATAAGTTTCGTATCGGTACCTAAAGGTTAGGGACACTGTACCAAATATCGTTTGTGTATAATTTGAATATATATATTATTCCTATATATTACAATGTTTTTTCCTTTGTGCAATGCAATTTGTTTCAGTTTATCAAATATAAGTTGCATTCAAGCAATTTTTAATTAACCCATCAAATTATAGTATTATTATTTGCAATCTGATGATGTTTGCTGATTGTTACTTATAATAATTTTATGTGCTATGAAAGAAAATGTGAGTTATGTAATTTACATTTTCAGTGTAACACACTACTTCCTGTATGGCAAACACAAGGATGTGCCAAAGATTAATAACATGTTCTGTATATATTTTGTAAAATGCATTACATATTTTAACCCTTTAAAAGATCGTGATAGAAAATTACATTCTCTAAAATTAGATGCCAGGAGGCAGAACCATCTGGCATTTTCCAGAAAGTTGCCATATTATCCTGCCTCCTTCATGCCCTCACCACTCACTCCTCCTGTATTATTAATAGAGTGTCAGTAAAATCAAAGCATTTACCTCTCAGTTTAGTCGCAGTTCACAATGACAAAGCCTTGCTTTACTGGGACTTATTAGTCACCCACGTCTGTGATACTTGGTGTTGGTGGGAAAATCTCAAAGGCAGACTAATTTGCAAAACTCAGCAGTTTTTAGTTTTCACAGTATGAAGTAATGTAATGTGACTAAAGCAATCTATAACTATTTTAGCAGTAAGTTCTACTGAAAACTCACTAACTTTTTTCATGTAGTAAGACATATTCTTATTTTGCTCTACAAAAATGAAACTACATTTTTCCCTGGCTGGTGTGGCTCAGTGGATTGAGCACCGACCTGCAAACTGAAAGATGGCTGGTTTGATTCCCAGTCAGGGCATGCCTGGGTTGTGGGCCAGGTCTCCAGTTTGGGGTGGGGGGAGAGGGTGTGCAATTGATTGATGTTGCTATTGCATGTAGATGTTTCTCTCCTTCTTTTTCCTTCCCTTCCCTTCTCTCTAAAAATAAATAAAATATTTTTTTAAACCTTCACATTTATTTTTAAAAAAATAACAAAAATTAAAGTACATTTTGAACTTCTGTTCTTTGAATCAACAGCCTAATTTCATCACCATGCTTCTTTACCTATTTTTTTGTTTGTTTTATTTTATTTTTCTCTCTGAATGAATACAATGTATTTTTTTCATGCATCCTACCTTTTGGTACAACACGGCTCTCAAATTTTACTGCAAAAGTTTTTTTTAAAGAATAAAAATATTTTTATTTTTTCACTTGGAAATTGTAACCCTTGACAGGGCAAATGAAACTTAAACTTTAAGAATTTCACCTAAGAAACTGTGTTGTTTTTGTTTGTTTGTTTGTTTGTTTTGAAACATCATTGAATCAAAGTATCTCTTGAGACAAAGGTTTCGATATTATTGACACTGTAAGATATGGTTCTCAGTTGTGAGAGACAACGCAATTTCTTATGAATAACTATGTGCCACATTTTGTAAATTGGTCTCAGGTCTTTTCCAGAGCGATGACAGACTTTGTCAAATGTATCTCTGGGCAGGTTTCCGCTGAGAGGGGGAAGGGCACAGCCGGTAGACGCGCGGCGTGGTGCGTACTCTTGAACGCGTCCTAGCTCTGGGGGCTAGAGTGCGCTGCCGTCCCAGCGTCCCCACCGTGGCTGATGAAACTAGGACTTATTGTAAGACTTTTGAGATATATTTCTATTATCTAATCTGCTTTGAAAATTTCTTTATAGATTAGATGTTGTTGAATTAGAAGACACCAAGAAAGGAAGGAAACAAGAGTAGTATCCAAGTGTCTATGGAGTCCTCACAAAACCTCCATGCGCTCTAACATGTCCTAACCGGAACTGAAAACTACATTCCGTTATCGGGGGTGGCTTGAATAATTTACAACCATCATCCTGTAGTAAGTCCAAAAGAATGGAGGACTGTGAAAATTTATTATAAAAATTGTAATGCATAAAAACATTGTGGTTGTTTCATGTGAATTAGAGTGCTACTAAGAACGATAATAACGATCACTAATTCACAAGGAAAGACATTTTGTAATTAAATATTTACTATTTCTCCTCTTATTAATACATGTTAAAAATCTATGAAACCTCAATTTTCATGTGCAGAGAATGATCTAAAATTGACTTCTTTTTATTTTGCAAAAATTGAGCTTGCTTACTTTATGAATGCTAACCATGAAAATGATGGAGAGGACTGAAAGAAATTATTTTGTTTATTTTTAACTTTCATTACGGAAAATGCCAAACATGTGCAGAAATAGATGGAATAACGAGGACATGCAGACTCATCACCCAGCTTCAACAATGATCAGTTCCTGGCCAGTCTCGTTTTATCTACCCCACCAACCACTTCCCCACATCTATATTATTTGAATCAAATCCCGGTTTATATCACCCCATCCATAAATATTCCCATATGCAAGCTTAAAGATAAGAATTCTTTTTTCATGCAATTGTAACGCAACTAATTTTCTTCAAATGTATAATATCTACATATTAAATATCAGATCAGTGTTCAAATTTTCAATGACCTCATGATGAATGTCATAATTTTTCACATTTGTTTGAAGAAGGATTCAAATACTATCAACATTTTGTGATGGTCCAATGTCTCTTAAATCTCTTTTAATCTATAATTTCCCCTTTATCTCTCTCTTTCTTTTTTTTTTCTTTTTCAAGTGCATTTGATTGCTGAGGAAGCTACCCTGAAAAGCCTCTCGCAGCCTGGACAGATGGACGCTCCGCCACCGGGACAGACAGACACACGCGCCACATCCCCGCTGCGCAATTGCGCATATATCCTGCCCTCGGGTCTGAACTTGTGGTCACATTTCCGTTTTTTTTCTCCTTTCTTCGGTGAGACTAGGGTGCTAAGTAGCAAAATGATTTTCCATCCAGGGGTCCATGATATCTGGATGTTTCTTGTTTTGGGATGTTAGCAGCTCTTACACTCAATGCGGAGGTCTTCTAATATGTGTTCATATATAATGAGGCTAGTTTCATTCTAGTATTCCTTCTTTTTTATTAACTGAAAAACTTCTTTAAAAACTTCACCCAGTCTGCCGTTTGGTTGTCCAGTGGCCGCATGTGTCCAGGAAAGGCGGGGTAAACGTCCGATTCTTTCTCGTTATGTAGCAGCTACTCAGTCTCTGGCACGCGAGGCGGCCGCTCAGTGTAGTCTTGTTTTTTGCTGCTTTAGAATCACGATGGGCACCCGAATGTAAGCATTTAGCTTGCTGATCTATTTATACTCCAATTTTAGATACTGGGCTGGAGGACCCGCTTCAAGATTCGTCGCCGAGCCCTTTTGCCGTGACCCCTTTTAATCTTTTCTAATGTTCTTGGTAATTGGCCTGAAATATGCTTAAGGTTTTTGTTGAGACTTTCTTAACTAATCTGCCATTTTTTCCCCAAGGATCCCTACTTCCTTTTAGTAGAAATATATAAAATTTGGTGTTAAATCTGGGTGATAGGAGATCTTTTTATTGGGTTGGTCATTTTTTCCCTAGGGTTCCCCCCCTCTAGTGGAGGGAGTAAGGGCATTTAATTTTAAGATAAAAATACATCAGTTTATATTGATACTTGTAATTGAAAAACGAGACCATTAGAGTTTTGTTTAACCCCTTTTATTTTGCATCTTCTTTCTCCCAAACAGAATTCTAACTCATTAATACCTGAAATTATATTTTTACCATACTATGTAATTACTCATTAATTTTATGTTACAAAATTCATACAAAATCTCATAGCAATAGCAACACCACTTACAGCAGTTGACTTCCTGGAAGCAGTTTAAGATTTTGCTTTTGTTTCTTTTGGTTCTTTTGCCTTTAGGTCACATCCCGTTGGCAATGTCTAGTCAGATTACAGCGTTTAACATCGTTTATAAACACTCTGCCATCGCCTGAATACATATTTAGTTTTCTTTGTTTCACTTTTATTTTAGATTTTTTTAGAGATTGCTTTTATCAAAAAATTGTTGTACAATTATGTATAAGTTTAATGTGATTCCCGATTCAAATCTACAAAATTTGGCAAAGCCTTATTCTAATACCTGGTAAAGAGAACAGAAAACCTTTTCTTCAGGATTTTTATCATGTTCCTTAAATACTACAAATGACACAAATGCTACTTGAATCATTAATTTTATTCTCAATGAGAGTAATATTTTTAATTCAGACTTTGAGGTCATGAACATTCTCAGTGATCATTCTGATTTTTATTTATTTATTTATTAAAAGATTTTACTTATTTATATATATATAGAGGGAGAGGGAGGGAGAAAGAGAAGGAGAGAAACATCATTGTGTGATTACCTCTCACGTGCCCCCTACTGGTGACCTGGCCCACAGCCCAGGCATGTGCCCTGACTGGGAATCGAACCTGCGACTCTTTGGTTCATAGGCCGGCACTCAATCCACTGAGCCACACCAGCCAGGGAAGATTTTTATTTTAAAAATTACCTCAATATGTGTGTTTCTGTGAAAATAAGGGGAAAAGAATCCTAGTCTCATAGATATTGGACTTCATGATCATCTTTCTGTCTGTAATTATTTTAGGCCAGGAAAAGCAACCAAGCTCGTGGTGACTGTGGTGACCGCACATCGTCATTTTGTGAGCAGGTGTGGTTGTACGCACACAGACAGAAAATACACAGTGTTTTATTAGTGAGATTTTTTTCAATGACAAGAAAAGTAAGCTTTTAAAAATGAGTGATGGTACAGTAAAATTTTAAAAATTCATTTAATATTAAAGCTCAGGAAATAATAAAATATATTATTCAAAGACTGTTTGCTCTATAAGATAGATATTTTTCCAAATAACAAATATTTGTCCAATATTCTTGTCCTTTTGCACCAGGATATGTTATAAGGTTTAATTTTCTGACCTGTGTGGTTGGATACGGACAAATGTAAGTTGAAGAGGTTTTATGAACCAGTTGTTCTGTATTCTTTCATGAGATGGTCAGATGTGGCCACAAGAAGGGCCTGGGGACACGCAGGAAAACAAAGTTTATTGTACACTCAGGTCCAAGAGAGACAGTCAGTGTGTGCCTTGAGGGGGCCAATGTGGGGAGAACCAAGGGGTGTGCTCTGCCAGACAGGTGGGGACCCTGGTGAGAACAAGGAGGGGGAGGGAGAGGTGGAGGGAGAGAGGCAGAGGGGACCCTTGGGCAAGCGCCTTTATTGGGGCTCCAGGCGAAGTACGCAAGCCAAAGGTATGAGGGGATTTCACTGGTGTGTTTGGTGTCTCTAGGTTGCGGTCAGGGCAGAAGGGGTTATTTGGCCTTATCGCACCGGTGCTCTGCTATCTAGGTAGGGTGCTCCCAGCTCATTTGTGGGGATGTTGAGGCATCAGGAGACTAGGAAGCTTTAAAATGTACACTATGTAAGCATGTAACGGGTCTTCATTTCCCAAAAGGGAGACAGAAAGACACACATGTCAAATTTCATCCAAGTTCCAGGGCTGTCAAACTTTTGGTGTCTCTGGGCTGCATTGGAAGAAGAGAAGTTGTCTTGGGCCACACATTAAATATACAAACACTAATGAAAACCTATGAGCAAGAAAAAGGTTTGAAGTAAATTTACAATTTTGTGTTGGGCCGCATTCATAGCCATCCTGGGCTGCATGCAGCCCTCAGGCTGTGGGTTGGACACTCCTAGGGCCTTCCCTTACATTTAATAGTAATAGTTTACTAAAGTAACACATTATATACTAAAGTAAACTGAGTTTTACTATCAATGACTGTTTTTTTACTTCCACAAGGTCTATTTACATCTTTTTTCGAGTAAGTTTATTCTCGTTTTACTACCTTGTCCTTTCATCATCGTGATTTCTATTTCTTTTTCATCTCTTTGAAGACTATTTTAGTCCTGGGATTGTTCTGCCTTGAATCCATGAAGTTCCAATCGATGAACGTGTTAAGTTTACCGACTCCAGTGCCAGATGGTCTAGGTTTTCATTTCATGTCTGTCACTTACACCCTGTGTGACCTTGAGCTACACAGTGTCTGCATCTCAGTTTGACATTCGCCAACGAGGGTAATGTCTCAGAGGTGGTTGTAAAGCTGGAAACAGTTGTTACAGTAAGAGGAGAGGACCTGAAAGAGCCTATAAGCCCCACGGAAGAGTCTGCAATTACCATTAAATTTTCAGCCCCTGCGGAATGGCTTCTCTTGTCCAGGACGACCAGGAAATATTCCTCTTTTACCTTTAGCAAAGCCTTTTATTAAATATATAAAATTTTATCTGGAATCATTAGATGTTTGTGGTTTCAGGTTAACCAGGCCTGGCATGTTGTTGGATATAGAATCAATTTAATTGGATATTTCTTATAATTATCTGCCAGGTTCTACGAAAATATCTGTGTTGAAATAAAATTATGTAGGTCCATATAACAAAAGAAAATAATTTAAACTAACATAATTGAGGTGACCAGTTTGTATTTTCCAAGGTTACGCAAGTGGTTCAAAGAAAATTTTTAATGATATCTGCTTTGGATATATTTTTATAGACACCAGGACAGAATTAAAATAAAATAATAAAAAATTGTTATAGGCTATGTTTTAAAAAAATATGTTTTATCACTTTCAGTGTTTATTTTATTTATATACTCAAAAAAGACTAGTTTATGGGGTTTTTTGGTCACATTCCTTTTTAGAGAAACCAATATGAAATTAGAGTCAAAATACTTACAATAATATACTAATTTAACAAAGGCTTTACAATAAATATTTATCCAATCATCTTATAAATTTGTCAAGGAGCTCTTTTAATAAATTTCAAGAGATTTTATTCTCTCTTTTCTTTTCAATAAGAAAAAAATTAAGTCCATCCATTTTTGCCATTGTAAGAACTATTATGATTAATTGTCCTCATCAAATCTGGCCAACTGCAGTAATATAAAACATACAGTTTACGTACTATGGTGCTTTGTAGCAATGAAAGTTTCTCTCCCGAGATTTGAACTGTAGGAAAAAATCATGAGGCTATTAACTACAGAGCACAGCATGATTAAAGACCAGTCCTCCTTAAAAACAAAAGTTTAATTTTTCACATGGTGTAATTTTAAACTATTTACATCAGTTTCAATATTTCACCTTATATACCAGAGTTTATGAATGATTCAACCTCACCAAGGGAAAAAATCTTTTCTCCTCAAGTAGAATACATGCCTGTTTTTACAGAGATCACTATAAATTGGCCTCAAATTCATCATGCATTTTTATTTTAAAGATTACTCTACATAATAGTCAATTTTATTTCATGTGTATAAATATACTGCTCTATTGTATATGTATAGTCAATTTTATTTATATGTATACATATATATATATACTGCTCTATTAACTTATCATATATAAAGATGTACGTATTCTTTTTTTCTTCTGGATTAGTTCAAATTCAGTGTTGTATTCTGCAGTTCGTTATCTCTCTGTGAATGTTGGCCAATGTTCACTGATTTAGCAGAGTTAACACACTGCATTTATTCTAAGAATAACATCAATTAAGTTATAATGTGTAGAATAAAAGGGGGTCACACTAAAGACATCACACGGCCATGATTCCACTACTTTTCATGGTTTTGTGTGGGTGGTCAATGGGTTCTAAATCCCTGTTCTAAATTCCCATCCAAAGGGGAGTCAGAAACATGACTACAGTTTACCCTAATTCAAGCATGACTGACAGCTTTCAAGCCCCGTGACCCCCCGTGCCTCCGCCCCACGTCTAGGCAAGTTCACAAGAACCCCGGGTGCTTTCTTCTTTAGCACCTGCTTGGAAGTTCAAAACACTCAAGACCTGCCCTGAGCAAGGAACCGTCTTCCTACACCCTGTGCTCCGCCGCACTGAGGGCCACACTAGCCTGCTTCTCCTGCCCCTGGGGGGGGGTGGCTGAGCCTGAGTGGGAGCTCCCCTGCCCTCCCCGTAAATACCATTAGGTGAGTAATAACCTTGAGGCTCCCTTGAGACAGGTGTGCTAAAAATCCTGGTGTTCACATCATAACCAAGACAGGCAAGTAACAATTTCAGGGTTGGGTCCCAGGTATCAGTAATTTTGAATGTCCCAATGCGATTACAGTCTGCCACCGAAGTTCAGAACATCGCTATAGGTGAATCGACATTAGTAAAATGAGCAATATTTAGTTTTTAATTTTTAAATTTATCCCGTATCTTATTTCAGAATGGATTTAATGTATTGCATATGGCAGTCTGATTACAATACAATTGCTATCTTATCAGCTAATTAGACCTTTATCAAACCAAAAAAAAGTAGGTCTTAGTATTTTTATGTTATAGTTAAGAAAATTGAGACTGAAAACGATCAAGTAATTTTCCCCAAAATACACAACTAATGACTAACGGAGGAGCAATTTAAAACCAATTTTGCCTGGTTACTTTCCTAAGTTAGTTCATGCGGCAGCATACTCACTGAGTCACAGGGTAGGAATTCAGGATTTTGAATATTTTGTTCATAAAGTACCCTGAAATTTTGCCACATTCACTTCCCCTTCTCTCAAAATGCATGTCAGGTAGCATTAAATTATAGAATTTTTAAACAAGCATTTTGTTTAGAGGTGTTTGTAAAAAAGTGACTACTAACTAGCATAGGAATTTTATTGTAAGAGTAACCGTCCTTATTTTCAAGTACAAGTTCCAAGATGTCTGCTCAGCAGCCATGAGCATTGTAAAATCTATCATAATGTCTTCCCAATCTGTATCTTCTATTCCTGAGAAACAATCATAGCTTTAGACGACTTCGGATATCCTATCTGACCTCTTATAACAATGGGTTTGACATTTTATTCTTTACTTACTAGTAGGAAATCCCCAGAGTTTCTTTTTTATGAAACAGCTACAAAATATTTAGTTCAACTGCAATCAAAACATCATCTGTCCAATTATTATTAGTCAATTCAGGGCCCTTAAATTCTCCAAACCCAGGGATCATATTCTAGGGAGGGAAGATGAAGTGCTTCCTGGAAAGTTTTCGAAGGAGAGCTAGCCAGAGTGGTTTGGTACACTAGCGTAATGATGCATTGGCTACACTGGGTTTATAACTTTGTACCATTATAAAAGGTGTTTAGGTGACAAAATCACTTAGAAAACAGTAACGATATAGTTCTCAGAAAAATCTACAATTACATCTTCCAAATAATTAGAGTTTTGCCTTAAAATATGGTCAATTCACTGTTTCTGATATTAAGAATACTTAAATTTTGGGGCATGTACTTCTTTAGCTTATGCAATAAGTATGTTGTAAATAATTATATTCTCAAAAATAACTTTTCTATCCACAGTTGAGTATGAGAGAGGTAAAGACAATACACTAAAAGTGTTGAAAATATTTGAATTAAGAGAATTAAAAAATAATAATTTTAAATGCTATTCTTCCAAATTTCTTCTGAATATTTAAAGCATCTTCATATTTCCTTCTCAAAGATAGAAAATGTAAAAATGCAAATTAGCTAGAAGTTAATAACTTTAATACTACAGGTTGTGCTCAGTGAAGAGTCTTATGGAATTTGTTTATTCTATTTCTAAGTCTTTTTAAATTAAATATTTGGGGGTAACATTGGTTAATAACATCATATAAATTTCAGGTGTCCAGCTTTATAATGCAACATCTGTATACTCATTGTGTGCTCACCACCCAGAGTCTAGTCCCCTTCTGCCACCATATGTTTGGCTCCCTTTGTCCTCTTTGTCAACCGAACAAATACATCATGCCAAAGATGGGATACTCTAAATTATGAAGTCAATACTGACTACTTCAAAATCTTGACTTGAGGGCTCATCCTGATTGGTCTAAAACTAATCCCATCCGTTAGCTAGTGATTGTTCTAGGAACCTAGGGCTATGCCAGTTGGTGCATAGAATCACCCGGACATGTGCCTTGGCTCAGATGTTTAGGGAAGCACCTGGAAGAGAATGAGCAGTCAAGACGCATCTGTTAAGTGAGTGGGTAGGATACCCAGTTTAGCCCTAACGTGACATGGATTTCGGGAAATAAAGTTGTACATTCTTAATAATGAGCGTCTATAAACTCAGTGACACTCCATCTTTCTATAAAGGTTTCGGGCATGAACATGAGTAACAGAAATTGTACAGCCAGCTCCTACCAGTCTGTGGGTGTTATCAACACAGAGAAAAGTCCCAGAGAAAGGGAGTTGGAGACCTGACTAAACCATGATTGATGGCTTCCAATCAGTGAATATTTTCGTTATATCCCTCTATTATTTCAGACAGTGTACAGTAGACTTTTCTTGTGTCCAAAGAAATACATTTTGGATATAATCTCACTGTGTTTATGTAGCCTGGCTTGGCATAAAATGAGCCAAATGTCTTTCCCTGAGCGATTAGTAAATTGTTGTAGAAAATACACCTTGCAAGTACTCTTGATTATTTCTCTTCATTAACTATAGTATTTTTCTTCATATTTAACAAGACAGTAATTTTGCCAGCATTTTTTAGTTTCTCCATATCAATTTCCTCCAGGGCGTGTGTCATTTCATGGATATACATATTCAATTAATATTTTAAGTTTAGACAATTTTGTTCTAGTATAAATCTAAATATATTTTTGTTTCTTTTGTTTTCAATTATTTACATATTAGATGGCCCTTTCCTAATGTAGTTACAAAGTTTCTAATCCTTTTAAACCTACAATGTAAATAAATTAGAAACTAATAACAAATATAGAAAATAAAAATACAGTTATCTGAGCATTTTTAAAATCTCCTTAAAACAATTGTTGGGATTTAGAAAAAGGTCAAAATGTAAAATATTTTAAAGATATAAATAGCAATACCACTATATAGTAGAACCCATAGGTTCCCAAAAGTGGAAGAGAAAATTCAGAACCTTAAATACACATTTAGAACAAGTCATTGAAAATAAAAGGAATAAAAACGTAAATGAAAAATTTAGAAAAGAGAAAAACACTAATTAAGAAAGACTATATTATTAAAAATAAAAATATCAATTAAGAATAAAAACAGAATAGTAATAAAGCTCTGCAAATTAATAAGTAAAAGCAATGGTTGGTTCTATTAGAAAAGCATTGATAATGTACACACAGCCAAGTCAGCCAATTTTTTTAAGAAGTAGAGATGTTATAATGGGAAACCAATCAAAGATGCAGAGTAAATGAATTAGCAGATACCAGTTCACACAATTTTACTGAAAAAGTTTGAACATTTTGATGAAGTTGAGGATCAAATAAAATATTAATAATCACAGTGCACGTCTAAATGTCTCAACTTGCCCAAAATGATAACATGACAAATTCTATCAAGTTTTCATCTTTAAAAGATGATGCCCAATTTATTTTCATCATTTCAGAACACAAAATGGAAAGAAATCTTCCAAATTATTTTTACAAGGGCAGTGTATTGTCTATAATAAAACTTGTAAAAGATAACATAAGAAAAAAAACTTTATGTTTTGTCAGCCAAGTTCCCATCAGAGGAGAAAAAGCAATGCGAATCGAGGAGCAAAGAAGACCTTATTATCAACCTTAGACTTTGCAAAACGTCGGGAGGAGCTGGGTGGAGAGGAGCTGAAAGTGGCAAAAAGGTTGGGAGACCAGAGGAGCCTGGATGGGAGCCAGGAGGTAGCCGGCTTAGCCCACAAAGAGCTCATCCTTGGTCTGGGGATAGGCGGCCGTGACCGGGCCGGCAGGGCCGGCAGCGAGGAAGACCTGGGCGCCAGCAGAAGAGAGTGGAGCCCACCAGGAGCCCCGTGTCTGTCCTCTACCTCACCGAGCCACCATGATCTTCAAACAGCGGTGGCCATTGCTTTACTTCTGCCCACCAGCCAGCACAGAAGCTCCTCCTTTGGACAGCTCTCACTAAGAGACGCACAAGAGAGGAAAAGAATCGGTCGATGCGCGCGCATACACACAAATTCAGAGCACAGTAAGAAACACCCAATTACTAGAGTCCCCATGGAAGCTGGTCAAATGGCTGCGACTGACCTTGATTTTCACTTTCTACTATTCATACAAAATAACAATAACAGCCAGCCAGCCTCTATCATATATGCATATATGTGTGTTATTCATTTTTACCTATTAACGTAATCATTTAAACCTAATTGAAGTTATGGCTAATTTGCTTTTTCTTGTTACACAATTCCATTTTTCTTAATTGTGGCTGAATAATGACCTTTCAAGTTAATATACTATACATGATAATATCATTCTATATTATGTTTAAGTTTTTATAGTTGACCTTGAACTTCTGGACTCGAGAACTGTGACAAAATAAATTTCTGTTGTTTAAGCCCCCTGGTTTGTGGCATTTTGTTATACAGCCGAGCACATTAATGAAATAACCTATTAAAATCAGTAGGTACACACATCATGCATAAAGGGACAAAAGAGACAGCAAAGTCCGTTTGAAGGAGAACAGTGTTGGAGGGTTTGCCCTACCACGTATAAAGCAAAGATTACAAAACCAGGGGTTCCTGAAATCCTTTGAAGGGAAGACCTCCGAAGGGCCGGGAAGGGCCATTCTCAATCTACTAGAAAGAGAGTGATGGGTAGAAAGAATTTTCCAACTAAGGGTTCCTTAGTGTAAATCTCAAAACGGGTTGGAAACACCCACAAAAACAAAACAGAGCTCCGAATCAGCGCCGTTTGATATGCTTTAGGTTTTAGTATTAACAAAACTAGAAAAAATGTTTTCAGCATTAGGGTTCACATTCACCTCCCCGTGCTTCTGCCTGGGGTCCTTTTCAGTGAACAAAATCACCTTCTATTGACGTGGTGCTTAAATCCTTTAGAGACTTTTCAAAATGATCTTTTTTTCTAGAAATCTTTAGCCAAGCATTTCCTGTTCTATTTCTTCCCTCTCACTATATAAATCAATCCCTCAGTTGTATTTGCTGTTCATTTTCTTTAATTGATTTTTTTTTTAAGATAGAAGGGAAGGGAGGGAGAAAGAGAGGGAGAGAAACATCGATGGGAGGGAGAAACATGGACTGGTTGCCTCCTACATGTGCTCTGACCAGCACTAAACCCGCAACCTAGGAGTGTGCCCCGACCAGGAATTGAACCCACAGCCTCTGTCAGTTTATGGGACAGTGCTCCAAAGAACTGGCCATACTGGTCAGGGCACCTATTCATTTTTAAACTCCAGTGCCTTTGAGTTCTTTAACATAGAAAAAGAGAAAAAGAACACAATCCCAAAGTGAATTCTAGTTCAGATGGACTTTCTTGTTTAATAACATGTGGCCACCCAGGTGATTTTTGTCCCGTCCTCCCAAACCCCGCCAAACTATCACAATATTTCAGTCTCATCTAATGTATTGTCTTGTATCCCTCACCCCTCTGTCCCATCGGGTTTGATGGCCTTCCAGTTGCCTCCCTCCCACTGAATATCTGTTTCTGATTATTCTTCATCAGACACACTCCCTCACATTATTTCAAGGTGAGCCTCATTTTCTTCACTCTATTTCAAACTTATCTAGGGATTTTTTTCTCGTTTTCTATCTGTATGGTGGTCTGTGCACCTGTACGTTGAGAACTCTCCGCACATGTTATCAATGCCTATGAACCCCAGATAGTCTGTGAAAATAAGCTGAAAAAGAAGGAACAGGAAGGAGATTACCACACGCACATTCCTGGTCATCACTCTCTTCTCTTGACTGCTGTGTGCCAGTATTCGGTCACTTCACAATTTTAAGTCATTCTGAAAGTGCCTGGTAAGACCACAAGACTATCAAATTCCCACTCCCCTCCTGTTTAATTTTAATGTATTCATTTACCCCCAGGATTTCTACCTGTGAATCTTGCACTTTATCCAAATAAATTTTGGCCCATACTGGTTTGTTTAAGAAATATCACTAAGCTTCTAGTTACATTTCTGAACATTCAGCTATGTTCCATGGGAGCCTGGGTGGATTTCAGCCATACTGAAATAAGAAACATTCCATGGAGGGTCAAGGTGACCCATGGGAAATGTTAAGGCCAATGTTTCCACACGATCCAGCCAACCCTCATGTTGGAAATTAATCTGAAGGTACTGAGAAATGTTTCCCATAGAAATCTGAAAATTCTCCTTTTTTACAGAAAATAGTAAGTTAAATATATAAAGAATAAATTAATATATAGACTGTATCACTGGCCTGGCCAGAATTTCAACTGGTACGTAGTTTAGGTCACTGTCTTGAGACAGAACTTTACCTTTTTTGAGTCAGTCATGTGAATAGTTTTAGAGGACTTACCGTTGCTAGGCAACCTGTTACTGGAGAGTTAAAAGGAAAAAAAACCCGAACAAACAAAAATATCTGTTCTCTAGGAAGCACAATCCACCCTGAGTAACCACAAGAACCCATAGTCCATGGGAGAACCTAACGAGTGAGCCCCAACTGTTTCCTAGTTTAGAGATACGGGGGGCAAGACAAAAAAAAAAGAGAACAGTAAGCTGAGAGCTCCTGTGTGGAGTTCCCTGTCGTAAGAAACACTTCTCCAGTTGAACGTGTAAAGTGAAAAATGTTCTGCTTTCCCAGCGCGTGAGGATGTGTTTAATGCTACCGTGAGGGAAGGGATAACAGCTCGAGCACTGCTGTTTTTTCCTGCGTGTCATTAACTCTTATGAGGCCAATGAAATATACAGCCTCTTTCATCGCAGAAATGACCATTCACTAATACACAAAATAGCGCATATGATTTTAGGAAATCCTTGTGTAGTAGTAGTCTTCTATTCCTGCCATAATACATTACCACACAAATTGAGCGGCTTAAAACCACACGAGCGTATTATTTCACAGGTTTGGGGCCAGGAGTCCAGCATGGGCCCCGCTGGGTTAAACCAAGCTGTGCGTCAGGCTGTGTTCCCTTCCATAGCCCCGAGGGAGGGTCTATCTCCTCGCTCAGTCAGGTGTTAGCAGAATTCAATTCCATGAGGTTGTAGGACTGAAGTCTCTGATTGCTTGCTGACTGTTGCCTGGCAACCGCCCTCATTTCCTCTAGTTGTCTTTCTGGTCCTCACATGCAGTCCCTCCCATTTCAGAAGGAGCAAATCCTTCTCATGCTCCCATCTTCTCGGACCCTCTTCCACAGTTAAGGGCTCAAGTGATGGCTTGGGTCCACTTGATGAGTCCAAGATAATCTCACCATTGTAAGGTCCGTGTGCCTCATTACATCTGCGAAGTCCCTTTTGCAATGCGATGTAGCACAGTCAGAGATTCCCGGGATCGGACGTGGGGATCTTCTGTGAAGGGAGGTGTCGTTCTGCTTCTCCCGCCTTGTAATCTAGAATCCAACTCTAGGCATCCAAGATATACAAAGGAATCGAGGTTAAAATCCTTGAATTACTTAGTTATTTTCTCCCCATCTCCTCTACTTTTTGTTCATCCTGGAGAATTCCCTGACCACCGATGTACTCGTAGATGGCATTTCTTTTGGGGGAATTTCTTAAAAGAAAATTTCTGCATTTCACTCACCTATTACATGATCAATTCTATCATGACATTAAAACCACATCAATTCTTGTTTAAGTGTTTGTTTGTTTGTTTTAAATATATGTTACAAAACAGTTTGACACCCCCATACTCTTTGGTGCTGGAGACAATTTGTCCTAGACAACAAATAAACTATATTTTCCATGTTCAAAACCTGCACTGGCAATGGTAGACTCTTACTGCCTACAGTAGACTCTGCAGTCCAGGACGCGGACCCTGTCCCAAACTGTGTTTTCCCCTCAGAATTGTCACGGCTTCTTGCTGTGAAGTAATGGAGGCTCTGAACCACGGCTCGGCATCAGGTCCTCTCTCCACATGCGCCCCAGACTTCACCGGCTCCCCGTCACGGCCTGGCTCCATCCCAGAACATCAGTCACCCTCACCCATTGTGAAAGGGTCCGTCCGCATTTCATGAAAATGTAAAAGCACTTAAGTTACCAAGCGCTGTTACATTCTTTAGTCCTGTTCGAAAATAGTCTTAGAAAAATGTAAATAATTTAAATGGGTTTGAAGACTCTACGAGGAGCGACAGACACGTACCCGTCTTCCGCGGAGGGAATTTCTAAGATACCGGTCGCTGTCAGTGTCTGACGGAGCTACTGAGTTCAAGGGGCTGACCTGACATCTGCAGTGGGCCCTCTAGACATTTAGAAATCCACGGAGTGGGCACATGTTGATACAGATCCGTAATTCAAATGCAGATAAGGGGAAGTATTACAGCGGCGTCAAAATGGGCGATAATTTAGTGTGCAGGCCAAAGGTTGACTGAACATAGGACATTAAAACAATCCAATGAACAAGAAAAAGTACATTTTTTGAGTGATTAAATTAGAAATAGATATAGTCCAGCTCTTCTAATATCATTAATGCGTGATTAATGTGTAAATTATATATATATACATTTTTTAACAAAATCTTTCATGAATGACAGAGAGTAGATTGGCAGTGTTTATCAATGCCAGTGTTGTTCCGGTCTGTTGGCAGCATCATGAAGCTTTTGGTTGGACAATAGCAAAGAAAGGGGGGAGGGGAGGATAAAGCTGGAGGAAGTGAAAGGACTGGAGGTTGGGGTGCTGGGTCAGGAGAGGGCGAGGGGTGTCTCATGGGACTCTTATCTGGCCATGAAACAAAGTGTTTTGCATGTTTATTCAACTCTTGCTGTAGCTGATAGGTAACAGTGGCGTCGAAACAACGGTGACATCAAAATGACTTTACTTTAAATAATGGCATTTCCCATCCATTTTTCATTTTGAGGGGTAGAACATGCAAAGTAAAATCCTCACTTGGGCGCACCCATGAAGGAGCATCCACGTCATCTACTTTCTTTCTCCTTTGACTGCAATGGTGTGGTAGCTACTCGCCTCGAATACCTGGGTGACACCTGTAAAATGCGGCCCTAACCCAGGTAGCAAAAGTTATCCCTGAAAGTGAAAGTGCCCACGTTAGAAAAGAAATGAATGGAATATGCCTTATCAACTCTACGCATGGCAGATGTGTATATGTGTGTGTGTGTGTGTGTTTATTTATTTATAATCTGTATCTATGCTGTGTGCTACAAAATTAATTAGTATTCCATTTTACCAAAGTCTCAGGAGTAACTTCAGTGGTTCCACTTGTGTCCCTGTCTTATATCTGGTTTTCTTTTCATCCTCTGTCCTGCAGACCCTACAGCAAAGTGCTAGGCCTTTCACAACACACTCTGGTTACCAGAGCTAATGCATTAAAGCAGACATCTAGCAATCTTGGTCTATGAGCTATAATTAATATTACAATTCCCAATTTAAGGGTTTTCTCATGTAGTTGTTTGTTTTTTTTTAATGTTTTGGCATACTCAGTTCATCGTTCCTTACATGCTACTTTAACTTGTAGCTATCAATTTTAATTCAAACAGTAAAAAAACAAAACAAAACAAAAAACAACAAAAAACAAGCAAAAAACTCCCTGATGCATAAATTGTGAAAACTCTAAAATATACAAAGCAAAAGATCCTTTATTGCTAACACTCAAGACAGAGACTAAGATTTTTGTTTGTAATTTTCTATGCCTGCCATGCCTAATAATATAACAAAATAAAGTGAGATTTTTAACACTACCATGCTCAGTAATCTCTGCAGGTTCTTCAAGCATTTGGAATCCTGTTTAAATGTAGTGTCCCAGCATATCTGAATATCTGTTTATTAGTAGTGTGTAGTAAAAATGTCTGCCCTTCTTAGATGTAATTCATATAACTTTGCCAGCATCTCCTATATTTAAAATAGTTTATTTTTCCCCTTTAGTGGTAAAAATGGTTATTCCTGTTTTCTTTACTCTCAACATGATTATTACTTCCTATAGGTGTGAGATTCAACTGTAATTTTATAGTGTAATTTATGTTACTGGCGCTCAAGCTTAGCAACATAGAATCCTCAAGGCTGTAACTCAGTTTTAATTAAATCTTTCAACGTATACCGCAAAATCAAATGGTCGAGTAAGATCATGCATCCTGGCACTGCCGCAGATGTTTGCAGCTAAATATAGATCAGATTTGGGGTAGCAGCAAAACCACCCCTGTCTTTACTAATGAAACAGAAAATTTGAGACAGGAGATTTGGCTCCTGTTCTTGTCCGCCACTAACTCACCAGATGGTAACTGGAATTTGGATTCTCTGTCCATGGATTGCGATGAACACTGGAGGTGTCTGATAATTTTGTGATACAAGTCTCTCACTATCATATCTTCAAGGTAACCTAGAGTATCTTTGAAAGTAGTCTTCCAAAGGCTAAAAGAATGATTCTAATTTTTTAAAAAGAGCATTAATATAAATCTATTTATTGTAGTGACTGCAATATTTATTGATTCTAACAAAGTGTGGGTGCTCATTAAAAGATTACCCTTATTAGTCATTTCCACCACAAGTGCTCACGTGCGCGTACGCACGTTTTCATGGATTTCCATATTAGTACACAGCGTCTATGGTTATTGGGGGTCAGCCCAGTATATAAAGTCATAAGGATATTTATTCTTGGAATTTCTGAAATTTTTATAGTATAATAGAGTTCTTTCTGCTTCCTCAAGCGTCATCTGATTTTTCTAGTTTGAATATGCTACCTCGAGTGGCAAAAGGGATGTCGTAGATGTGATTAGATTAAGGGTCTGGAAATCCTGGATTATCCAGGTGGACCCAATATAATCGCAAGGGTGTTATGATAAGAAGTAGACAGGAGTTTTAGAGTGAGAGAAGGTGGTGTGATGACAGAGATAGCCGAAGGAAGGATATGCGACCACCGCACTAGAGGTTGGAGCGAGGCAGGGCGGTGGGCGGAGCCCCGAGCAGCACCGAGAAGCAGACAAGGCAGAAAGCGGCCCCTCCGCGGAGCTCTCACAAGCGGCCCTGCCAACAAGCTTCGTTTTCGCTCAGTGAAGCCCATTGCAGACATCTGGTCTTTAGAACTGTACGGTATGTTGCCATTGTTTTAAGCTACTCATTTTATAGGAATTTGTTACGGCAGCCAGAGGAAATGACTATACCTAGCGTGAGCGTTTTCCAGCTTAATTCTCCAGTTTTGCCGGGTGATGAGCGCAGCGATGCATCGTCTTGCCTGGACACCGTCCTCCGTCGGAAGTCTCAGGTGGCATATCTGCACATCCTTGTTTGGGAGACCTTGTCTCTCCCAGAAGTCTGCGCTCTCATTGGCCTTCACAGAGTACATGCAGGCAATTGGCTTGTCTTGACTCTCCATAGATCAAATTGCCACTTTATTTTTTACCTTCATACCTGGTGAAAATTGTGACTACAATCTGAAAGACAGTGGCTTTGGCTAGGAGACGCATGTCTACCACAATAACACTTGGACACTATAGTAAATGATAAAATCCTTTGATCACTTTAGCATATTGTATTTTCAACACGTGTGTACGTATGCATATGAACGTATTTGTGTTTACAAAAGCTTATAGTATATTTTAATGTATATAATATTTCTACCTTTCTTTTCTATGTTTTAATCTTGATCACAGAAGCCTATACGAAGTGTTCAAATGACCTCAGGCAATATTTTGTTAACTTGATAAGTTAACTTATTAACCCACCTTCTTCTATGTAGAAATTACTGTACTCAACAGAGCAGGAAAAACTATAGTATTTGTGGTCCCCGCCTCATCTGAATAAATAAGTGTCAGTACACTGGGAGGGCACAGTCGTGAATACCATGAGTATCATTTTGACAAAACTTGGAAAACTCTCTAGTAAATGTAATATTAGGTTGGTAATACCTGATCTTTGGCTTCCGATATCCCAATGAGATGTGTATGGTAATTCACAAAAGGATAAAAACTGAAAATACTAGTTAAGAAAAGAAACTTCAGGTTTGAATCTTCAGTGATGGGTCTTGATGTGGATGGATGTACTTAGAGGAACAGTGTTGGAATTACTTTACATTCTCCACCCTCACCAGTGGAATAGTAGAGAGGTCCCATGAGAAGATGCAGCAAACTCACTGTTTTTATGCCCCTGCCTCTGTGGGCCAAGGGCTGTGCTTCCGAAGAGGCAGGCAGCTGCCTTTGTGCCCTACAGAACAGCATAAAATCGATGCCTCATCCTTCATCAAAGAAAGAAGAATATATATAATATGTAAATATCTAAGTCCATGGAGAGTTCATTCTCATTCTTGGCATGACTGGAAAGAGAAGGGGACAGGGGTGGAAACATGGCACCTTTGGACATGTTATCAACTAATGAGAAATGTGACGTGAAGGGGCAGAACCAGGAGCTGTGCAAGTAGAGCCTCTCTGGACGTGTTCTTCCAGTTATGATGGCGATAAAGCACATGGAATGTCTTCATTAGGAGCTACCCGTCTTAGCTGCTGACCTCTTCTTAGTCTAGTAGCCTTTCACAGATGAACAAATGGTTGGTACCACAAAAGCTAATCTATTGCACTATTTTGAACTAGAATTAGAAGAACATATCAGAAAACAGCAGAGTGTGGACCTCTAAGAAAGATGCCAGCCGACGTGCGTTCCGAGCTGCAGGGGCAGAGTATCACGGTCAGAGAGCAGCCTGAAAGGCAGAGAGAGGCGCGATGCCCAGACGGAAAAAGAAACCAAGAAAGAATAAAGCACGCAAACAATCAGAGTCCACATGGGAGCGCATCAAAGAGTAAAACTGCCACTAAAGTAAGTTAAAAGAAATAGAGTGTGGAAGGATAAACCACAGAAAAGAGAATCATCCAGGATTAAAAAAAATAAAAGGTTGGAAGGAATAAAACACCGAGAAGCATGATTAAGTGTTGGGAGGAGAGAGAATGAAGGTCAAATCAAAGAGGTACAGGAGATGGTAAGGACAGAGCCAAAACAGAAGCGGGGGGGTGTCACAATAAGACGTCTCTCTAAGGCCTCCATGGTTTGCATGCCCGCCCCATTCAGGGCAGCTCTGCCTGGCACGTCTGTAGCTGGAACCTGAGCTTCCTCTCCAAGTTGGCACTAGCCCAGCCATTGCCTTAACCGAGAGAACATGCAAGAAATATAATCCTTTAGCTCTGAGTAACCATGTTTGCTTTTCTCTCGTGCTGGCAGTTGGTCAGCCCCTCTGCTTTCCACTCACCATGTGCCGGGGTTTCTTCTCCGCCCTCGGCCCTCCGTGTGGCGCTGACTTGTCATGCCTGTCGAGCCTGGAGGCACCTTTCCCAGAGCCCCCACCTGTGTCATGGCTCCTTGAACAGGTCACATGTGAAACTGAAATCTTCATGCAGTAGCTTTCTAACCAATGGATGGCAGGGGGAACATTATTATTGGTGATCTGATTTGTAAATAATTATTGTTCAATGGAAATCTACAAAGAGGAGGCCAGTTCTGAAGGAACTTTTTGTGTGTTTCTTAATTACACTTCATCATTATCTTTACACTTGGCAATAATTGCATTTGAATTTGAATAGCAGAGGATAGTGACATTCGACTTTTACAGTTTCCAGAATTTATATTATATTAATTCACATACTATAAAAAAGAGAAAAAAGGAAACAAGTGCTCTGTTTAAGGTCAACAGTTACCACTTCTGTCATTTAGGCAATAATATGTTTCCATCGCTGGTTGCAGCTAACCTGAATGTCACTATATATTATTCTGAAGTGTGTGTTTCTCCAGTTTCCTACAGCCAAAAAAGCACATTCCACTGAAATGATTAATTTTTTTAAATTTCTAAAATGAATTTAACAAGTTTCATGTTTCACTGTCCTAAATACAAGGCTACCCTTTTCTGTCTTATGCTATTTCGTTTTAGTTAAATCCTGTGAAAGTAAATAAAATTATTTAACAAAAACTGAATTAGGTATACCCCTTGTAAAATAATGGAGACATTTGTTCATCATATTTCAAATAAGATTGTTTGAATTATGACATCTGAACAAAAGCCTCCATAGTTTCTTCATGAGATTCAGAAATAGATTTGGGTCGGTTTCTTCAATTCTCAAAGTCTAAGTGTCATGCTTGCTTTTCTAACACAGGAATAGGTAGTTTATTCATTTGTCTCCAAATTTTAGATTAAAAATTATCTTCAGCAATAAATAGTTAGTTTAGTTATTATACAATCCGTTAGAGCTAGAATATCTAGGCAAAATCTAGGACTCAAACTCTACACAAAATTTTTGCCTTAAACTTTCTGTTTCACCATTTGAGTTCCACATAGATTTTAAAAATCATCTGAGTCAAGCAATAACATTGTATTAGTAATATTCAATCAGCATTTTTCTACATATATTTCAATTTCCTTATGACTCTCTGCCAGTCAGCATACAGTAATGTCAGCTCACTTATGGTAAAATAATAAGTTAGGCGAAAAATGATAATACAAAGCCCACATGGGAGGGACTGTGGGAAGAATGGCTGGAGGTCTGGGGGCAATGACTACACATCTACTTTTCTGGCTCTGACAAGTATGAGACTATCTCTTGTCATTAAAGTCTTTCTTATCCCTGGTGATTAACCGAATGCTTCCCGTGGTGGTCTGTCCTCTGGAGAGTGTTAAACACACCTCTGAAAAAACCACCCCCAGCCCCCTATTTATACTACTGGTGGCGCTCAAAAGCCATTGGTTAACAATTTAAAGAAACAGAGCTGGTGTTTCATGAGGTTTTTAGAAGTGTCCAACATTTTTTTCTTACAAGCCATGCTCTTTGTAGACACATTTGAAACATAGTCCCAACTTCAGCTTAAAGCGAACTTGAAAAAAGTAAAACACAGAATCTTTTCTGGAAGCTGGTAGCACCAAGTCTGCTTTTTGTGTGCAAAAGTGCAAACCATGCTATCGAGTGGAAATGAAGGAACCGGTCGCCAGTATTTCGCGGACTCTGGCGGATTCGTTCCCCCGGGAGTCGGAGAAAGCCTCCAAGGCAGGCGAGGCTTCCGGAGGAGGGCCGCTGCGGGCTTTGCTTTCAGGAAGCCACCCTTCATTCAAAGAGCAGCTCGATTGTTTCTGTATGGACTGTCCCATGTGTGGGGACATTGTCTTCAGCCTTTAACTCCTGTAGACATCAGCACTCCCTCAGTGAGCAAGGTCAAAACCCGGCTTCCTGCTTCCACTGACAGACAAAGCCACCTGAGAGAAAAGTGCCTGGGGACAGGGTGGAGGGACCCAAAGCACTTCTTTTCATTTCTTTTCATATGTAAATAGAAGAGAGAAATATCCAGACGAAGAATCTCAATCACACGTGATAGATAACAACTTTCGGTTTCCGATTGCCTTTTTCAGACATTCCCATCTCCTCTTACCTTCTAAAATCTTCATCAACCAAGTATTTGGGGGGTTCTTCTTCTCTGAATTGTCATTTAGATGAGCCTTTTCACTGCTGACTATTCTTTGCAATTTTTATACAACTGAGCATCTGGATTTGTGATTTGATCTCATAATATCATTTGCCTGGGCTTTAAAAAATGTGCTGGTTTTTAGCTTTTTAATGGATCCACACTCTTCAACGACAGAGTCAAGAGCATCCGCCTTTGTTTCCACAGCCATTCACCCTGCTCTGCACGCTCCACAGGTGAGGGTGGGAGTTCGGTTTGCCTGGTGGACATGATTGTGTGGAATTGTTGGCAATGACTTAGCGCCGTCCTTTCGAGTGTCGGTCTGGTTGTGGCTCTTTGCCTTTTAGCCATTGCAAAAACGGACAGAACACTAGTCACAAATAGTTTTAAATGACACACAAAACTATCATGAAATTTTAAGCGTTACAGGAAGATAGGAGTTGTTAGTTTTTTCACATTAAAAAATGTAGATGCCAACAAATCACTTTATTTGATTTTTAGTAAGACATTTCCAGAATTTTCAGTCATTTTTTTCACACCAAGAGGACTCGGTCCTAGAGTATTAATTCTAGTAAAATCTATCAAAAGAAATTCAGACTACTCCATAAGTTATTACCGGAAGACAGGTAATGCAATGATAAAGCCTACAATTAGTTTTTATTTCTAGAAGCTAACTTTGAAGGGCAATTGATATACAAACAATAACAATAATAATTATCTGCCAATTTGTGTATCAAATAGTAAGTTTTGGGCAAAAACGAACTAAGGTTGGAGAGGGTGCAAAAAAAAAAAGAAAAAGAAAATTTAAATTGATACATTTTTCTCAGTATACATCAATAGCCATTAAAAACAGACTCAACTGGGAATGTCCCACATCTCCCAATGTGTGCTGGTTACACTGGGTACATGGATGAAAAACTCTTTGGTCCGTGCACTTGACGTTCATGCATTTTGCTAGGTACATAAGACCTCAAGGGGGAGGGAATTGTTAAAAAAAAAAAATCACCCAGCACCCAGCCTTGTGGTCTTTAGGAATACATGCTCAATAAACAACTAAAAATAGGTGAACTAATTTATGTAAAAAAAAGATGGTTTTATCAGTGACATGTATAATGACAAACTAATAGAAACATCTACAATATCTATTATGAAATTAATTAATTTCCCTTTATCTACATAATGGAATATTATGCAGCTATAAAATTACATCACTTTAGAGAAGACTATATAATGATACTTAATTATTTTCACAGTATATTAATTATTAAATCAAGTCACCAAAACATACATACAATATAACCCAACTTTTTAAACCCAATTTATGAGCATGCTAGAAAAAGGCAGACACATTTCCTGGGAGGTGTGCATGAACTTTTAATAACGCTAATAACTTGGGTGAGAATAAAGACGACGGATTTCTTCCTTGTTCTTTTGTATATTTTCACCATATATTATAAGAAACAACTGATGCTAATAGGAAAATGTATGAAAACAATACCAGTCCTGGGCCAGGGAAGGGACACCGCTCCCTCCCTCCCTCCCTCCATGGAGCCGGGTCCCCCTCCGCATGTCTCTCACCTACCACTCTCTGCCTGGTCCAGCTGTGTGCAAAATACATGGTACTTCCTGGTGAGACACCAGAAACTGGTTTCAAAGTAACGGGGGAAAAGGTGCTTTTTCGAAATATTATCAACATGTATTAACATGCTTGTCAATGTATGTGAAAAACTTCCAATTCATGATAACAAAGTTGGGTTTTATATTGTTATCATTTTGCCTACATGTCATTCTATCTCCATATGCAAGGAAAATTTTCGATTTATTGAACTGATCAAGAAAATGTAAAACAACTAAAAACACCTGGAACATTTCAGCAGGAAACTGCTTGGAGTGAGCAACATTGGCCTTTTGAATGGAATGGTGTGGTGGCTTCGTCCTGGGGGAGAAGATGACCTGCTGAGGCTGGGAGAGGGTAGAATCAAAGAAAGAACTCTTGAAATCGGGCCCCTTATGCTTGTGGACAAGAGTCCCCTGCCTGCCCCTGGACTAACTTGCCCCGCTGGCAGGGGGGTTGATAAAACCCAAGCAGGGTAGGAGCTCTGTCCTCTAAAGCAGCTGAGAAAGCAGGTGCAGACTAATTTACATCAAGCTGTCACTTTCCTCCCCCACCCCCTAGCTCATCACAGAGACGATGACTCGTGGTCTGAGAGAGACGATGACTCGTGGTCTGTAAGTAACTCCTTCTAAGGCTGCTTCTCCTTCAAAGATCAGAAGCCAAGGAGTTGTTCTGTGGGTTATTGGCCATGGTGTCAAGTGTCTGGAGCTCAGAACCTGTGGCTCCACCCCTACACACCACCTGAGCTCCTGAAGACTGACTAGGCGGTGTCTGGTCTTTACACACATGCCTCATACAGTAGCTGGTGCCTCCCAGGTGAACTAGGGCACCAACATACCCAGATGTTTGAGAAGCATAACTCTTTCAAAAGGGAGACACTGCAGTGTGTGGTGGATGCCATCTGACCAGAAAGATGACAAGAGAAGGACCAGGAAAGCAAAATTAGTGTTCTCAACATATTGAGAGAGACAGGGTAAGGCATAAATGTGAAACAAGAACAGAATGTAGGAGAAAAATAAAGAGTATAGATATGAAATAAAAACAATAAGAGTTTAAGCAAGCAGCACAATACAAACAGTAGACTATTTAAACAGAGCTGGAGAATGAATTCAGGGCTCAGGAAAACTCCCCGGGGGAAGGAAAAGAAAAAATAGAACATTTAACAGAAAACTTGGAATGTAGAATAAGAGCACAAGTTCTAATATCTAGGAAGGAGTCCACGAAAAGAGAAAAATGAAATTTTAGAAGCAATATAAATATAACAAATAATGGAAATAAATTTTCCAGAATTAGAAGGAAAACAAATTAAATGATTCAGATTGGAAGGCCCCATAGAGTGCCAAAGGGGAGAAATAAGGAAAAAATAAAGCAAAAACCAAATGCCTAGTCAAATTATAGTAAAATTTAAGAATATCAGGTTAGATTAGAATCTAAAAGCATACAGAGAGACTGTATTATTTACACAGGCAAAATTTTAGCTTAATAACATGGTTTTCAACAACTATGAATGCAAGATGACTATGGATTTGCATTTTCAAGTATGAAAGGATGTTAAATTAGAGCCCAGTTGTTCATAGTCAGCCGAGCTACCCATCGTTTATCATCATTATTAATAACTTAATGGAAATTACTTGTAGACATCAATGTCTGGCAGGCTGTGCCACACAAAGACCAACACTGAGTACAGTTACGGATCAAGTCACCTAAACGAGGGGAAAGAAAAGTCCAGGAGCTGGTTAGCGGTTAACGATGGCGGACACATGTCCAAATATAGCTGTCCTTACCGTGAATCTGGGGACCCAGCCTCCCCAGCTAATGCAGACTGAGAGTTCAGATTTCCCAAGTTCCACCTATAGGCTTTCGTTTACAAGACGACAACGAAAGCATGAAAGCACTGAGAAGCTGAATGCAACGAACGTGAAAAGGCCTACTGGGAAAATGCTCACAAAAAGAAAGCTAACATGATGTGTTAAAGGCAGATAAAATAAAGAAACAACAAAACAAAACATGAGGAGTGGGGAGGCTCAATACCCAATGACAGTGCATTCTATTAGCTAAAAGGATACAGCAACTTTGAAGACCACGCCTCTCAAACAGTCTAAAAATATGAGGCAAAAGTTGATGGAACTGCAGAGGGAAGTTCCTAAAAGATTATAATGAACACATCTTTCTCAGTCATTACTGACATGTAAATAGACAAAACCAGAATGTCTAAAAAAGTACAGTTAATAAGAGCGACCCACTAAATATATGGAGTTCTGCATCCAATAACTTTTTAAATACTGTATTTTGCCATGTGTAATGCACACCCACATTTTGTGCGCATTGTACACGGGATCGTTATACCCACGGTGTGTGATTGTTACACCCAGGCGTAATGCAATCCTTATTTTCTCCTCAAAAATTTGGGCAAAAAAAGTGTGCATTATACATGGCAAAATACGGGGTACATGTTTTCACTCCTCTAACTCTCAGAAAACATTTACAAAAGTTCCTAATTCTAGGCCACAAAAAAGTCACGATTTTCAATGAATAGATCGTCATGCAATATGAGATTTTTTCAAGGCAGAGGCCAATAATGAATAGAAAAGTAGCTCTGCTTTCTCAGCTCTCAGAGCTCAGGGGAAATGCAATGCGGCCATAACCACCAGGGTCCATGGCCTTATTTTTGGTTTCTCTGTTTGGAGGCTCTGCTGCCATTTTATTTATCCCATTTTTTCCCTAAATAGTGATAATTTTTGTCTATCCTTCTCTCATTTGTGTATTGCTTGTTTCGTTACTTGATAACCCATTAACCCTTCCAAAGTTTCCTTCTTCAGTCTTATAGTGCTTCGCCTTTTAAATGGTAGAGTAATCACGTAGGAGTTTATAGTATCGTGAAAATGGTCTCGGTCAGCTTTTATGGTGCAGACCCCTGAGTCTGGCTTTCCCATGTTTCTAACATCAAAAGAAAGCCAAACAAAAGAAAAATCAGACAAAACAAAGCAAAGCCTTGCTGTTAAAGCAATTACCTAAGAGAGTGAAGTAGCAGTATAAATAGAGCATTAATGGGGACTTATAATTGAAACCAATAATGGGGAAATTGGAAATTTACAAAAATATACATTTAAACTCAATAAATATCTGTTCTTAATCTCAGATCCTGCGGAGGGGGACTAATTAAAGCAAAAAAAAACAAAAACAAAAAACTGTGGCAGATGATCAAAACATTTGACACAATTTGAGCTTCCAATAGCAACGAAGTCTAACCTATTCTGGCCCTCTGTCTTCTCTGAAACAAGCTGCTGTATAGGCTTAGGGTCAAAAAATAAGTAAATAAATAAATAAAATAGAGCAAAAAACTGTGTACAATATATGATTTCTGCAATAAATGCCAGCACAAATTCTATGGCTTAGTCAACAACATAGTTTTCTTTCCTTTTACAGGCTAGAGCTTTTAGGCGGAACTGAAGAGGAGTGATTAGCACCCTGGAATTACTCAAAATTACTCTCTTTATCCTTTGTTCCTAACAGTTTTTACGCTACTTGTTCGTCGCCAGCTGGAAGGTAAATGGGCCTACGAAAACTTCTCCTCGAAGTAAATGAGAACTCAGGGAGGGACAGCGAGCTATTTTGGCTGGTAATTTGCTTGATTAGTTGCATAGAGCATATGTGTTCATATTATTCTTAGAGTTCTCTTGTGCATACTTCCAGATCAAGTGTCTTTTTTCCATATGTTTCTTATAGTTATCCTTTCTTCCCCTTGGAAGGAAAGGCTTGCCTATAACAACTGAGGTTATATTTTTAGTTCATTTATATTATTTGCTCAAACACTCTTTTGTTCTTCCAGAATGAAGTGGAGTGTAACCGAATATATTTCTGCATCAGCCAAATGTCATCCTCACTTCACTCCAGTATAAGCTGTGGCTCACTTTTTAAGAGCCTGTGCCAGAGTCCAGAGAAAATTTAAGTTACAGTCTCAGTTAAGATAATTTACTTTTTCTCAATCCAAAATCCCAATCAAAATGCTGCTACATTTTTAGGTATATATTAAAATCACTTCACACACACACACACACACACAGAGTGCACATGTCCTAAACTGTGAACACACATGTATTTACTAAAAAAAAAAAAAAAAGAAGAAGAAGAAGAAAGAAAAGCATCATTTTTTGAAACTAAGGCTGTCACACAAAATACAGGATACATGTATTCACAAACAACTTTTATTATAGGTTAAACCTACTTGGCTTTTCTCTTTTTCCCTTTCTCAGTTTTTCCTAACAAGAATACATATCCACTTGAAATTTAGGGCACATGATTTCAACTCCATTTTATTTCTTCCACATTTAATTATATTAATAATATCCTCCATCCACACAAAGCCCTCCAGAGTTAATGAACGATGTATGATCCAGTGTCTCAGTTGATAACATATGTAAGGTCCTTGACTGTACTCGTCATGTAGCTCTTTTCTCTCGGCGTCAGCACCTGCCTTCTGCACGGTGCTTGGCGGTGCCATGTGTCCCCTTTGCCCCATGGGTCCAGCTGTACCAGTAGGAGGTGGTAAAGAGCAGGGCAGGAGGCCAGAGAAGAAGGGCACTAGCTGTTCATCCTTGCTTGCCTTCTGTCCTGTCAGTCACTCGGTGACGTACTTTCCCCTGGCAGTGGCAAAAGGACAGTTTCCACCACTTGGAGAGGCCACGTCAGCACGCAGCAGCCGCAGGCTCACCATCCTCCTCCCTCCCAGTCCCAGGCACAGAGCCTCTTCTCTAAGCTCCGGGGCTGCAGCCGGGCACCCACCCCGCGCCCTGCACCCTCTGCCCCGAGGCCTGAGTCTCAGCTCCTCCACATTCCCACGCTCCCAAACTCTCCCCTCTGTCTCCCACTGTCACAGTCCCAGAGACAGCTGCGGGAAGGCGCTGCCCGCAGTGACCGCCTCCGTGAGATCCCACTGTTCCTTTTATAACATTTTTCATCCTCAATATCTGGTTAGGGATTCTTGACATTCAGTTATCCCTAGCCAAGTGAACAGTGCGCTCTCTGTCCCTTGACTCAACACAGGCAGAATGCAGTTTGCTCTCCTGTAAGATCAGAGCGTCCGAGGCTCGTTGAGGGTAGATATGTAACACCAACATGGACACCCACATATAACTTAAATAACGCCTGCATGTGACACCTAACTGTCAGCAGCATTTGACATATTTGAAGGGAATGAGGTTTTTGACAAAGGCTCCTAGATGTGTAATTTGGACATTATTTGATTTTTTTAAAATTTAGGAGTTATTTAAAAGCTATTTACCACATTCTTTAAGAGCATTAGCTAAAATTGAAGAGGGTATTGCAGTTAAGATGAGTTTACTAACTAGCTCATCCATTGAATCTATTGGATATAGGAGTCATCAGACATAAAAGTCACACTGAAATATAAAATTATAAAACCGACAAGTTATTCTGTATATTTTGTTCGTAAACATTGAGGAGCATCAGCCACTTCTATAGCATATAGGTTGTTTTTTTTTTTTATCAGCAACCAACATATAAAGAAATACATATTAACTTATGGTTATAAACCATCGCTATCTGTGCTCGCTTTGGTAGCACATAAAATTGGAACGATACAGAGAAGATTAGCAGTGCCCCTGTGCAAGGATGACACGCAAATTCGTGAAGCATTCCATGTTTAAAAACAAACAAACAAACAAATCACTATTTGAAATGAGGCCGACTCTACTGCCACACTGACTTTTTTGCTACCTTTGTTTAGAGTAGCCTACCCAATAAGAAAAAAAAAAAGCAATAAAAAATATGTTACACCACTTTTAGGGACACATTAGTTATTGAAACTGTCAGCCACATAGTATTTATAAAATTGAAAAAAATACATGGACTTAGTCCAATGTATTTCTACTGGTATATGCCTGCCTCTCACTGTGAACATGTTGTTCTTTGTCTTCGGCCCCCCAAGGTCCCACCCGTGCTGATAATTCATCAACCATCTAGTCTTTGACCTTGCCGCTAACTTCGGGTTCCTACCCTGCGGCGAGAAACTCAGCGTGTTGTGCATAATCAGTTCAGCCAGCCTCCGAGGTACCAGAGAGCACGACGGGGCCCTTGGAAAAGGCAACATGGAACCAGGGCAGATGAAGCGACGGGCGGCTTCCTGCCTTAATGGCCATTTCCCGTCAGTCTTACCACCAGAACCGGAAACGGGGCGCTCTCAGGAACAGGACCACATATTTCCCAGACACGCTTGCAGCCAGCCCAGCAGTGTGACTGAGTCCCCTTAATGAGGTGGTGCTCCTCGGCTGCGCGACCCAAAGGCAAGGGGTGGAAATTACCCTTCTGGGAAGGATTGATTAGATGGCCAGTGAACAGCGCTTCCCCTGAAAATAACCGTGGAATCCAGAATGTGCAGCGGTGAACTGTTGAGTGGGGTCAAAAGACGACCCGGGCTTGGAACAGAGCGAAGGCCGGCGGCTGTCCGGAGCTCCAAGGAGCGGGGACAGAGCACGCCGAGCGGGCAGGGAGGGCAGCGCGGGCTTCGGCAACAGGTGCAGAGGGGAGTTCGGGTCCCATCACTCACCGCGACCCTGGAAGTGAGAGGCTGAACCCGGAGAAGCGCCCCCGTGTGCACTTCCCGTATGGACAGGCGCCCCTGCTGGGGGTCAGGTGTGGGGTCTTCTGCGGTGGAAGGTGCCCTGAACAAAATGCTCCGCAGTCTGATGGACAGTGGGGTCGTTGTGAGGGTGGGCGTTGGGTAGGAGTGGGGAAGTACTGGGTACTGCGTCAGAGTGGGGACAATGTCTGGGTTCCCCCAACCCCACAGAGAGCCTTGGCAGAGACACCTGGCAAAGCCCAGGGCCCAGGCCTAAGAGGAGGACATCCGGGAATGAAAACACCTGGGCGAGGTGTTTAACTAGGATTCGAGCAGCGGGGGCCTGAGTCCTTGACCACAGACAGCTTCCCTGAGACCCATCAATGCACTGGCTACACCCCAAGTTGCAGGGAGGAGGCTGCTCCCCCTTTGTGGTCAGAGAAAACGGTTGTAATTACCGCCGCTGAGCCGGGTAAAGCACTGAGGGTTTATCAGGGCCCGGCCCCCTGCCAGGTGAAGCTATTTCTGCACCAGCTTTTACTCCGGGGTCAAGTCATGACTCCGGGTGGGAACAGGGGGCTCAGACGCTCAGCCTCGAGCCCCGGGAGGACAGAGGAATCCACAGTGTTATGCAGGAATTGGGCAGCTCCAAGCAGGTGGTTCATCTTCCCCTGAAAATATTGGCCAAATTCTGGGATAAGCGGGGCAGGCCATTCAAAAGTTAGGTCGGTGGAAAGGCTCTGAACAGCATAACAGAGCGCTCAGCAGTTTTATGAGACAATGATATGGTTTAAGAGCAGACGATGGAGAGCTCTCCATTGAGTCAGGTCAGACCAGAAGCAGGCTCTCTGCTAAGGGGCCTGCAGTGCAGCCGCAACACAGGACAGTGACAGCCACACCTCTTCTGCTTTGGCCTTGCTGCAGAAAGAGCGTGCTATCTGGAGAGATAGATCGTCACCTGAAGACCCTGTAATTTTTTTTTTTTACTACAGAGTAACTAGTGTTTAATAAAAATTTGCAAGATCACAAAATTAATATCATGACCCAAAATAAAATTAATAAAATAGAAAGAGGTTCACAGGTGATTGAGATACTAGTATTACTGGACAAGGACTTCAAAATAATTATGATTAGTACCTAAAGAAAAAGATGAAGATTTCAGTGGAGAATTGTCATCTACAAAAGGAAAGAAGACTTCTAGAACTGATTATCTGAGAATAATTACATCAGCGGAATGAGGACAACAGAAGGCAAGGTTACTGAAATTGACATGTGAACATGAAATTTCAAGGCGAAGTACAGAGAGAAAAATAGCGTTAAGAATAAGACAGTTGTAGGAGGTTTTGAGACAAATGGAAGGTCTAATATACATGTAACTAGGATCCTAAAAGGACAGAAGGAAAAAATAAGGCAAAAGCAATATGTTACAACATAACGACAAGAATTCTGAATAACTGATACGAAACGTCAAACAAAATTAAAAAGTTCTGCCACACAGGCAAGGTGGATACAGAGAAAACCCTACGTCTTAGTAACTGCACATACAAGCAAAGACAGTGAAAATTGCTAAAGAGCCTGAAGAAAGGAAAACGACCTTTTCAGGAACAACGAGACAGGCAGCTGGCTTCCCAGGGAGCTATGGAAACCAGAAGATAGTACGGTGGCCTATTTATAGTGCTGAGAGATAATAGTGCCAATACGGAACCCAGATAACTCAGCACCGGGTCCTCCAAAATGGAAGTGAAATGCAGATGTTTTTAGAGAAAAATACAGTGATCATCAAAAGAAACACTTATGTGGTGCTCCCAGGGTGGTATAAAATATATCCTAGGGGGGAAAATAGAAATGTAATGAAAGTGAAATACATTGTTTAATTGAATTTATTGGCATGACCTTAGTTTGTAAACCCATACGAGTCTCAAGTGTACAGCTCAACGAACCCTCACCTGCGCACAGCATCGTACCCCCGTTGCCCCAAGCAAAGCCTCTTTCGCCCCCCATTTCCCGCCTTTGCCCCGTCCTCCCAGCCCCACCCCCTTTCCCTCTGGCCTCTAGACTGTGTCTGTGTGTTATGAACATATGTTTTTTGGCTAATCCCTTCACTTTCTTTCATCCAGTACCCTCTCCCCCTTTCTCTCTGGCAGCTGTCAGTCTGTTCCAGGTATCTATGCCCATGATGAAATACATTTTTTTAAATATACAGGTATATACATGAATATTGGTTGCAAATGAAATAATAATGGTAGTCTCGGGTTCAATAACAATTTAGCATTAAAATTCATGACAACAGCCCTACCGAAAGTCAGGAGGGGATAAATAGGGTTAAAGTGCTCTGAGGTTCTAGCATGATAGGGGAAGTGGTAAAAGCAATGATTTTTGTTAGGTGGTAATATTTCCAAAATGCATCTATTTATTATGTTTACTGATAAAAGAGTAGTAAAAGTAAGTTTAACAATTTAATAGAGCAAAATGGTATAGTAATAAAATAACTGATTATAAAAAGGCAAGAAATAAAAGGAATCAAAACACGGATGGGTTAAGTGAAAAGCAATAGTGGCAGAGTTGATGGGAACCTAAATATGCCAGTACTTATATTACAAGTAAATGAATTAAATTCTCCACCTAAAAGACTAAGTTGCCAAGAAGTACAAAGTCACGAGCACGCTGGAGTACAAAGACCTGTGGAGGGGCATGGTTTTGTAGTTCCGGTGGATGCAACACGGGCCGAGACCCAATCCTGTCCCTCTCCTCGGGAAAGGTTCTCCCAGATTAAACTGATGAGGTTGGGCAGGCTCACGGTGGGGAAAGGAAGCAAACGTGGCCTGGGTATGTGTGGTGGGGGTCGGGGGGCAGGGGACATTGGGCAATTCCATGTAGTACAGTTGCTTCTACACCTGCAGCTGATATTCTACCTGGTCCTGCTTCTCTGTTCCGGGTTCTCAGCCCCACGTGTGCCAGGGAGTCTCCTGGTTTCCCAGGTTGCGAGGCGAGCGCTGTGAGGACATGATGCTGGGCACACATTCCCCTGCCCCGCACTTTCAGTGGGCATGTCAGAGGACACGTGAGTGCCTCCGTCCTCCAACAGTCACCCGTATACCAAAAATGTTTTGTTTGGTGGCAAGTCGGAACCCTCAGCCACCGCGCCCTTGACTTTGGAGGAAGCACACCTTTGCTTGCGGGGGTGGCTGATAAACTCCCCAACAGTTCAGAGCGTCCCCTGTGAACAAAGCTTCTCAGGACTGTGTGGGTGCATTTGCAACCCTTAGTCCCTCTCAAAAGCGTTTGCTGCCCCAGCACCAACAGGAAGGCAAGCCCCAGGCCGCTCGCTTCTTTGAGTACTTGGGCACTCTCGTGCCTCCCTGGGCCTCTGTGTGGTCGTTTACGTGAGATAACGTGAAAACCCTCACCCTGTGAACGGGCCCCAAAGCCACAGGCTTGGAAGCCACCCAGCAAGTTGAAACTCTGTCCCTTGGGGGCCCCTCACCTTGAATGGTCCCTCTGGGCTGCGCACGTGGTGACGGGTGGTCAGAGTGGCAGGTAGGAAGCGCGTCACACATGCAGCCTCCCTGAAAAGGGTGCCAGATCAACTCTTTTTGAAAATCGGGTATTGGTTTGCTGCTGGGCTCTTGTCAAAGTTGCCTCTTGGATCTGTGGGGGCCTCTGTGACTCCCCAGCCAGACAATTCTGGGTGGGACACTGGGGTTAAATCAACCATCTGCTACTTATTGTCCACTTGTCCCATCTGTGCTTAATTCCTTCTTTCTCTTCTTCTGGATCAAAATAATATATTGTTATTCTTCTTTGGCTCACTTCCTACAATACTGTATAACATCTTCGTGGTTGTTTTAGGATTTATGGTGTCCATCTTTAATTTATTACAGCCTACTTCAAGTAATATTATATTACTTGACGTTTACTGTAAGAGCCTTAAAATAATATACTTCTGTTTCTTCTCTCCCAGCTTTAGACTATTGTCATACATCTTACTACTTAATATGCTATATGTCTCATTACATTGTTATTTTCTTGGCCTTAAACAGTCTATTCTCTTTTAAAGAGATTTACAGGATAGAGACAAAAGTCCTTGTACCTACCCGTGCTGTTACCATTTCTGGAACTCTTTACGCGTTCATGAAAATCCATGTTTCTATCGTGCACCACTTCTTCCTGCTTGAAGGGAACTTCCTATGACTGTCTCCTAGTGAGGGCTGCAGGTGGTGAGTTCTTTAAGCTTTGGTACGTATGAGCATAGAGAGAGAGTTGGTGAGAATATACAGCAGCTGAAATTCCCACATAACCTCTGGAGGGAATGTAAAATGTGTAATCACATCAGAAAACAGAGTTTCTTGAAAGTTCAACGAATGCCTCCAACAAGATCCATCCATCCCACTCTTCTATTTATCCAAGAGAAACTAAACTTTATCTTTATTCTTAATATCCCAAACTAGAGACAACCCAAATGTTTATCAACAGGGAAATGGATCAACAAATTGTGGCGTATGCATGCCAAGGGACTCTACTAAGTAAGAAAGTGAAATGCTTGTTGACATTCACAGTGATATGGATACATTTTAGACACTTAGAATCATTATTCAGAGAGAAGAGGTGAGGCAGAAAGAGGACAGACTGTTTGTTCCATGTGACAGAAAGCACATCTGTGGTTGCCTGGGATTGGGAGTGGAGAGAAGGATGGATTACCAAGGGGAATAAGGGAACTTTCTAGTCTCCTTGAAATGTTCGCTATCTTGATTGTGATGATGGTTTCAAGTGCATATATAGAGATATATGTCAAAAATGATCAAATTGTGCAACTTAAATACGTGAAGTTTATTATACTTGATATTTCAATGTAAAGTGAATAAAATTATATCAATTTTCATTGGAATAATCTGTATTCAGTAATGTCCATAATATATTAGATCCAAAAATGAAAATGTTAAGAAAGAATACAATTTTTCTATACCTTGTATGTGATATTTTCTGCTTTTTCTCCTTAAATTATCTTATTTTACATACATGTTGGTAGATTACAGTTTCTTATAATTTGGGCACACTGGAATTTTTCTATCTTTTTTTACCCTCAGTGAGGGGTCCTCAAGCAGGAGTGGAGTGGGATTTTGCCCCCAACCCTCCAGGGGACATTTGGCAATGTCTGTGGACCTTTCTGGCTGTCACATGGGGAGGGTGCTCCCGGCATCTGCAGGGAGAGCCCAAAATGCTACCGACATCCTGCAATGCATGGCAACACCTGGCAACAAAGAATGACCCCACCGAGTGCCAGTGCTGTGCGGTGGAGAAATTATTAAGTATTATTAAGTATTTGTTTCTTATTAAGTACATTATTATTTGTTTCTTATGTGGAATGGTAAAGAAACAAATAGAAATGAACTTATAGAGAAAAAAATCTATTTTAAATGCAGAAACATCCAAATAAGTAGTAAGTTAATTTTGCTCCTTAGCAATAAAAGAAAGTGAAAGTTTATCGTTGAAGTTATTTTAGGACATACACACACTTAGGGTAATGTAATATTATAGCACCTTTTTAAAATAATGAAGGCTTTTATTCCAATAACAGAGTCTCCTAAAGAGACTTAGAGAAACTCCCTAAAATGTTTCCGATTAGCAGTTATGTTTTTATTACAGAACTTAATTACATTTTTTAGTAATTTAAAATTTGATAATGTCCTAAAATACCTGAAACAATGGAAATCTTACTGTGAATTACCCTCCGTCACTCCCCCAGGTCTTTTCCTAAGACCTTCCTCTCAGACCCTGCAGTTTTCACTATAAGTTTCTCAGCAGATCCCTTTTCATGGAAACAACCAAGGAAGTCTAAAGAAAATTGTAGCATAATCAATGGAATAAGAATTTATAATATATTATGTAATATTGTGGCATTTTTCTAATATTTTAAAAGCTATTGATTAGCATAAAAATAGCATTTCAAAGGACCAACTTACTGTGTATTTTTATGAAGATAATGAATTCAGTTATACTGGCAAAGTTCAGATCATTAAGTTTAGTAAATTCTTAAAGTCTGTATTCTTAAGATAATCTTTCAGAAATGCTTTGTATTTAGTCTTATTACTTTCAAGGTATAAGTTACTTGCCTCTTCATTATTTGTTATCATGTTATAACTTTAGCTGCGTTGATATACTCTAAACTCACTGTAAAACTGAGACATACACATAGTGGCACGGACTAATTTAAGATTAGATGTGGGGTATCTGTCTAAATGTTTTAGTTTGCCCAGTGGGGAAAAAAGAAACTCCGAAGCTTAATCATGTTAATTAGGTTTTGGCAAACACAGCTACAAACAGTTGTAAAGTCCTATCTCTCCACGGTGTGGAGGTTTAATAAAACATGCTGATGGCCGGGCTCGCCCTTGCTGTCCTAGTTTTAATCACCCTTCCAATTTGTTAGTGCTGTGGCTTTCACTCTGCAAAGCAGAGCACTGTGGGGGCAGGGGTGGACCCAGGGGCTGTTTTTAAAATTGTAACTTACAGTGTTTCTTGAAAGGGATAAGCATGCCATGGTAGCTCCACCACACCTGAAATCCATTTACGGTTTCACTCTGTTGTGGAGAGTGAAGCGAGTCTCCGAGAAGAATCGCCGACGCCGACTCAGAAGCAAAACGGGGAAGAGCGCGAGTTGGCCAGGCGACGAGGTAAGCGTCGCTCAGCTTGAACCTAGCTCTGGTCATCAGCCGCAAAGGGCAGGGTAGCAGCCCAGGGTCACCCAGAGGAGTGGCTGGGAGAGACGCAGTGAAAGAAACCCTGCAGTAAGAAGCGGGCACCGGGATACACCGTAGCTGTGGAATGGGCCTTAGGGAACGCGATTCCCGCGAGCTTCGTCTGCGGCTCCATCCTTATTCGGGGGCAGCAACAAGAAGATTTTACCTTGGGAATCTGGATGAGTATCTTCAAAGGAAGAGTGTGTATACGTGGTGCCAATAAAATCAGTTGGCTTCTGATAAGGGTGATTGCCGTAAAATGATAGGGCGACCGCTGCCGTGGTACCGGCAGGAAATTTTCCGTGACAATTTTTCTCGTGTATCCAAAACACCTTGAAAAAGAAAGTAGCTGATTTAATCAGATATGTCGTCGCAACACAGCAAAATGGGGTGAAATATTGCCACTATTTTTATTAGAAACATGATTTAAGTTACTTTTGCATCGCTTAAATTCCCTCCATTTTTAAATTTGAAAATGGTGATTGACATTGTTACATCCAGGGGAAACTGAGATAATTCCAGGGATATCCAAACACCCATCTGCTTCACGGCGGCCTCCTCCTCCAGCCAAAGGTTGCCAGGGAAGCCGGTGAGACCACCAGCTGGGAGGGACGGGGGTGCGGGGGTGGGGGGCTCATTTGGGGCTCAGCCTGTTGAGCATCTGCTAAATCCAGGGGTAACGCACTTACTGGGGCCCGCCAGTGCCACCACGTTCTTTAATGAGGACGCTAGGGAACTAATAACTTAGCGACAGATGCGTCTATGTCTGGGGGAAATGTGTTTACTTCAGCCCATTTTCAGAATGGGAGAGAGGGGAGTTGTGTCTTTTCTAGGAAGTTTTACCATCTATTGTGTTTTATAAATAAATCAGTGCAGTGCGCATCTATGAATACTTATTTATCTCAGTTACAGGTTTCATACTTATATATGTTTTTATATAATTATCATATACTGGGATAATAGAATATACCCAGCTGTTGATTGGCTCTTGCCTTTCTCTAGAACAAAGTCACCTGGTAACCACTGCCCCAACTCTACGTCAGAACAGACGAGGCTTCATGTAGAAAAAAATCCGAACTAGGCAAAGCACTAGTAATTTTGTTCCGGAGGTTCATCTCAGAACGTTATTAATGATTAAGACACCTCACAACTGAGGTAACCCGGGCGGACACCTGTGATCAACCCAGGAGGGAGGTCTGAGCAAACTGCTAACATCTACCGGTGACCCTCCATTTGCGAGAATGAACACCGGGTAAATGAGAGTTGAGAGATTGGCTCTGGGATTCACCTCTGGACCACCGAACATCTCAGCCCTGTGCCAGGTGGCTGCATGTGGCCGTCCTATAGAACGTCAAATAGCGGGGGTGGCTGCCCAGTCTTCTGAAACCGCTGAGGAGAGGAGGAGGTGCTGAAGGACAAGGCCACTCATGTCAGTGAAGGGAGGGCAGGCATGCAGCTGGACCCCAGGGACTAAGGGAACAAAGAGACAACTCCTCATGTCTCCCGGGCCGGCTTTGATCTCTCCTGCAGCAGAGCTTCCGGCACGTGGCGGGGGTTGTGGCTCGGACCGCTCATTAACCTCTGATCCTTGGGGCTCCTTCCGCCGATGCCCAAAGAAAGGTTTAGACTCACCGGGTTAGGCCGTGTGTCCACTGCTAGGTGACGCGCCTGTGACCATGAGGACAGGTCGCCTGTGCCTTTAGCCAGTGTAATATAGAGCCGCAGGCGAGCATAATATGACACCTGTCTATCCCTTAGATGATAATTTACAGTTATGAACGCAATATGCTTAGATGATTATACCTGATATGCCAGCGATAAGTTTAAGTAATGAGTACCCGCGGTAATGGACTGTACCCCATGGCCCTATAGGGCGGGTGCTATTATTATTATTATTATACTCGCTTTATAGATGAGGAAACTGCAGCGTAGAGTTTGAGTAACTTGCCCAAAATTCGAGTGCAGGAGAATTCCAGTCCAGGCAGTCCCTGAGCTTCGGTCCCTTCGGAAAAGCAAAGGGAGATGAGGACCTTCGAGATCTTTGGTACCCTGACGTCTGGTGCTGTCTTATGGTGGCACTTGGTGGGCACACTTGTTTCCTAGTTCGTCGTTTTACTGAATGCGGCCTTTTAGAGTCCTGACTTTATTTGGAGCTTAATCACACTTACCGGGTTGGGCTCTAGGTTTTATCTCCAGTCCCCTGTGTGCTGGTGCCATTAAACTCCAAACCTCCAACTTAAACGGGATGGTCCGATGTCCTCAGGGCAATTACTGGGTTTAGAGCTCGGTTGCTTTAGGGAGTTAGTTTTTCTCATCGCTTGTTATCTCCCTTTTCCCAGTCGAGGTGTACATTTAAAGAAATTTTATAACATTCTGTTTAGCATAAAAGCTTGTCATTACTAGTAAAAATTGCCAGAAAATGAAGTCTTATTAAATATTATATATGTAAATAACAATTATTGCTTATTGAAAATGAACTCTTAGTAAAAGTTGATAAATCTAATGTGTTATGCATGAAATGCACAGAGAATATCTAATTCTTAGCAGAAATCAAGAGCTGTAAAAATTCCATCTTAGTGGTACCCATCAATTTATAGATTTGCTAACTATTTGGTGCTTATAAATGTCAGGAGCGCACCAGAAAATCTAAATAGAGAAGTCGCATTTTTTTTTATCCTAATACAGCATTTACATTTTTTAATTCTCCCAGGCATACCGAGATGTTTTTGGATTTAGATTTTGCCCAAATGGAGGATGGGTGATTTGTGTCTGATTTTCTTAAAGATGAGTAAATTGGGAGGTTAAAAGGATGGAAGAATAACCAGTTCTTCCAGTAACTTGGAAATAAGCAAAAGTAGGGATTGTTTGAGGAGCTCTCAAAGTCTTCCATGATGGGTGTGCGAGGAAATAAATAGAAACAGCTGTTGTTGGGGCACAGCTGTGCCGTCTGTTCCTTGGGCTCTAATATGAGCAACTGATATGAGCATCCAAGGGAAGTGTCGTCCTCTTCCGTGTTCATGAACAGGGTGGGATACATTGGTGGGCTAATGCTCCTGGTTAAAGCAACAGAATCTTTTATGTAAAATATGAAAACATCTTAATGCATCAATATGTTGGCAAGAAAGTAAAGAGTACTAGAGACAGTGTCTCGTCGAAGGCAGGATACTGAGAGGCTTTGAAATCATTTTTTCTTTTTTTCCTGAATCAAGTGAACTTGGACACTAGTTTTCACACACTTTGCAGAGTCTTGTGACAGATGTCACCAGACTTCTGTACGTCAATAATTCTCCGACTCAGAAAGGGCTATAGCTGAAGACGAGGAAAAACTAGAAATAATACCATTCTACCACAAAGGACTTCAAGGAAAATGCCTGTGTGCCATGTTTCTTCTGAGTAGAGGGGAAGTAATATTCCCCTGAGAACATGGAGTTCTTCCTCCTCAGAAAATGATAGCGTGAATTCACGCGACCAGAGTGACACACACACAGGTTCTCAGTGTGGCTCAGGGAACCTGGGCTGTACCTACCAAAGCAAATGCCAACCTACTCTGGAGAAAAAAAAAGGTCCCAGGCTGCAAAGTATTTCCACATGCGAAGTTTCAAGGCACATCGAGCACCTCATGGTAAGATGAAAGCACAAAAACTTATAGAGAAACAGGACACCCTAAACAACACCGGAAGGAATTACAAAGAGCAAAATCTGGCCAGCGAAGACACGATTCGTGATGATCACAGACATTTTATAAAAGGGGAAGGAACTATAAAATAATAACAATGAAGACCAGGAAGGCTGGGGGAAGAACAAAAAGAATTACTGGAAATAAAAGAAATAACATTTAAAGTTTAGAATATTTTAAATCAAATTAAAACCTAAGGAGAGGATGCAGATTACCATCCTGAGTAATGAAAGAATAGAAAGTCCGGTGGTGAGATCGAAGACATAGAAAAGACTTAAAAGATTCCAGACAAAGAGGAGAAAGAGGATGGGGTAGAGGTGTTTTCTAAAGGTGTGCTGGCTGGGAATGTGCCAGAATTTGAAAGACACCAAATCCAGATTCAAGAAACACAATGATTTAAAATAAAAACAAATATGATGTAAAATATAACTATAAACCAAATAAATACAAGAATTATACACTTAAACAGTACGCTGAAATTAAAAAAACAACACAGGTAAAGATTTAAAGTAGCCAAAGAGAAATTCTGATTATCGACAAAAGAGCGACAATTAGACTGATTCCTTACATCTTTACAGAAAAAAAAAATGAAAGCTTAGGCATGGTGGGACACTGGCTTTAATATGCTAACTGAAGCTAAATGTCAACCTGGAATTCCGTAGCCAATAAATATAATCTTTTCAAGAATGAAGGGAAAAGAGACAATTTTAGATAATCAAAAATTGAAGTTGCTGCCAATAAATCCACATTAAAGAAATTCTTGACAGCAAAAAAAGGATGTTTCCAGATAGGTGGGCTGAGCTGCTAAAGATTACAAAGCTAAGAGGTTTGCATATATGTGGGGGACCCAAGGAAACATCAGTAGACAGATGCCCTCAAGAGTGATTATGAACTTGGACTTGAAAGCCAACAGTCTTCTTTGAAAACCTGACTGTTGTGACATTTTTATGACCTCAGTGGGACTTTTTTTATTCTTGTTAATTGGTGGTAATACTATTTTTCTTATGGGCTATTGTGGAGATGAGATGAAAGAGCTTAGTCAAGGATTTGGAAAAATACCTGGAACATGGAGTGTGCGTATTATGTTTATTACGACTCCCATATACGACAAGAATGGCTATGTTGTGTGAGGCTGAAAAAACCTTAAATTATATTAAAATGACTGCCTTAAAGAGAGGCATGGTGCCTATAATTATGTGGTTTAGGAAGAGGGTGAAGATTTTAACTTTCAACTTTGATAAATTCAGTATGCATGTTAAACTTTCTAGAGAAACCACCAAAAGAAGAGAAAAAGAGTGAATACCTGCTCAAAAGAGTAGAGAAAAAAATGGACAAAGGATCCATCCAAGGCTGACTGTGGGCGGGTTCAGCCAGCGAGAGGCACTGTCAGGAGTTCAGAAAGTGAGAGTGGGAGAGAACACGGGGTGGTCCTCTCCGCCACTTTCTGCCTGAGATGTTGCCCCGGGAAGGGGTTGCCGCTCCCGATCCCCCACTGGACAGACTCACTGGGATGTCGGTTTCAGCCAGTTGACCCAGGAGGCTCTACAAACCTGCCATTCGCTTTTGTCTTACTCGGGCCTAGGGCGGGTAATGACTTCCTGTTGTTGTTAATAGGGTCTCCTGGCTGGTCCGTCTTTTCCACCACCTGCGTGACTATTCGTTAAGTCAAGGTTGACTTCGGACAACAAAGGGGTTAGGGGACCCAACCCCCTTCCTCAGGAGTCAAAAATTTGCGTATAACTTTTGACTCCCCAAAACATAGTTGTTTGTTCTTCAGTCTCCATCGGGGACTGGTTCCAGGACCCATGTGGGTACCAAAATCCACAGCTGTTCAAGTGTTGTGTGTGAAGCGGAGGAGAGCAAGGCCTCCAGTCCCTTCCCATCCAGGGACTCCCGACCAGGAATATAAAACGGTACCAGTATTTAGTGAAAAAAAAAATCTGCGTATAAGTAGACCTTGTAGTTTAGAACCGTGTTATTCAAGGGTCAACTATATTACCTGCTCTACACTAAGAATTGTTTCTGTTACTCTAACACAGGAGCTCCAACCCCGGGAGCTGCGTAAGTGTTCGTGATATTCCAGAAAAAACCACCTGGAGGCCCAGATGTGGACGGGTGGTTTATTACCTTATATGGGGTGCAGCGAAGGCGGCAGGTCAGAGCGAGAGACTGGACTCCTCCAGTCTGACGCCCGTTATGAGAGGTCCCAGACAAAGGTGGCACATGGCCTATGTGTGACTCTAAACTACGTTACCTCAGTGTGCGTGTGCAGAAAAAATCCCTCAAGAAGCAGTCACAGGACAAGAAGCCACTCCCAAAAGGAGGTAAGGAGGAAGTTACAATCCACTCCTAAAATGATATACATTCCCTCTGGCCTGGCCAGCCCTCGTCCCAGCCTGGGTGGTGGGAGAGCCATGTCAGCATCGACGCCAGAGTTACCTTTGTTGGTTTCTTCCCTAACACAACGACAACAACACTATCAGATTATGATAACAAAAGACAATATAAATTTTATAATCCCTCAATTCTTCTGTTCAGATACTCTGTTCATGGAGTAGCTTTTGAACCAAATGAGCTTTTTTTTTCCCTAAATGAGTTCCTTGAGAAAGTGTACCAGCTGTGCCTGAGCAAGTATTTCATTCTTTTGGACAAGTATATTCTTGAGCTTCTATAAGCTTTGAAAACAGACTTCTACTCTACAAAGGCAAATGTACCATGAGTACGGATATTTGGGTGTATGGTCCTGGCCGCCGGGTGTCTCCCAGTGAGCCAGGAACCAATACCAGTTGTTTAGAATTCTTTATGTGGAGAATGTTTTTATTTTAAATAGTGCTACTTTCCACAGACATTGTGAGAAAGATACTAACATTGATTTCCCTGGTAGAAAGTTGAAGGTACATTTATTTTCTGACACGAATGAAAGTATGGCCCTTGGAGATAACAAATGCTCTTTCTATCTTTACATAGCCTTTTGCAGAAAAACAAAAGAATGTTCAGAGCCTTAAATGGCAGGCCTTTTAGTATTTCAGGAAGATCAACTCTTTTTAAAAAGGCCCGTATCTTTTTATTAGGCAATCTAAAACTTTCCAACGTGAGCTGTTTTATTTGTATAAACAGATGGAAAAGGCAATTTCACAATTATAAGTGAGTTTTGTGAAAACATTTGCAACTCTTAATTAGTGCGCAAAACTTGAATGACAATGTTTGCCTTTGCTTGGTGTATTTTCAATGCAGTGCTGTCCACAGTGGCTGACCGGGGGCGGTCAGGAATGGCCCGAGGCAGGGGTCTTTGAAGGAACTTCTCAAATGACACATTCCTACCTCCATGGCCAAAAATTCTCAACACAAGCTTGCATGACACAAAACTATTTTTAATAAAATACTTAATTAAAAAAGGTTTGTCTTTGAGTTTAAAAGTACATGCTATTATTTTTAGACGCCTCATGGAATGCCAGGTCCTGTTTAATAAAAGGTAAGAAATGAGTGTCTACATGGCAGATAAACCAATTCAAAGGCTTACTTATTGTAGCAAATTTGATGGAGTAGAAAAAGTGACAATGTGAAAGTAAAATATTCAAAGGACAAGTTGTGTGAAAGACATGAATTATTTGAGAGGAAAAAGTTTATGAAACCATCGAGTTATTTAAAGGATGAGACAAGTTGGGTAAGCAGAGGAACCATTAATTTAAAATGCAAGGTGGCCAATGACCTCATCAGCCTCTTCTGCCATTGAAGAGTGCCATCAGGATTGATTAAAAAAATTCTGAATGAAAAAATTAGTGTGAAAGAGAAAAAAAGCACACTATAAACTCATAGTGGTTCAATGTGTTAGAGTTGCAAGGAGTATTAGAGAATTGTTTATTTACTTATCAAATTCTTCCAGATAAAATAGATGAAATGCAGAGAGATGAAGTGACTAGTTCCACTCCCTAGCGGATGGGCCTGGTTCGGAGATTGTGGTTCCCTTGATACCGAAAGCAGAGTAAGCGCCCTGGGGGCCAGCAGCCCCCAGCATCGCCTGGGGACTTGTCAGAGATGTGGAAGCTCGGGTTCCCCCCCATCTGCTCAGCCCGAATCTGCATTTTAAGGAGATCCCAAGGTGACCCTCAGCACAACAAAATCTGAGACCCATCATGCGCCATCCTGTCTCACGTTGCTCTTCAGCTGTTTTTCACAGCTGCTTTGTTACCTGAGGATGTCATGCCCCCAAAGGTAGGAATTTATTCTCTGCTTATGTGTATCTCCTGGCAAGGAGTTACAATAGGAGTGGGACAGCGGGGCTTTTTTTTCTCATTTATTTTTAGTGTACAGTAGAATACAGAGTTAAAAAAAAAATACAGCTCTCAACAAATGAGTCGATTTATGAGCAAGATTATTGTTCTATTTTAATTCACCAACCAACACATTCTACATATACTTCGTCCCTGGAGAGCAAAGACCTTTGCAAGAAGTGGAGCCACCAGTGGACTCACGTGACTGTACAGACCCTGTAAAATCATGATGAATTGTAATAGGTGGGAAAAGCCATCTGGAGAAAATCAGTTCAAATCATTTTTTGGGACTAGGCAAGACATAAATAAATCACTTAAAAATGAACTTCATAAGTCTGGCACAAACTGTGGACTTTTTAAATACTTGTTGAATGGATAAAATTATCAAACATGTCTTTACTGAACATGTGTCTTTATCATGTCAAAATATAAGCTAAAATTTAGGGAAAATGACCTCACTGATTGAATGTTTCTCTACCTCTTGATTTTCTGTCCATGCTGTCCATCTTTTCTGACTCATACAATGTTTTGTGTTTTCCTGAGAAAGCCAGTCATATATGATGATTAATTATCTCTCGTTTTTGTGTCAAATCTGCATACTGATGGGTTCTAGGTAAGGCTGATTGTCCAGGGCACCAAACTCCACGAAAAAGACATGGCTGTAGGGTCGTGTTTATATATTTGAGGGTTTAGGGAGAAATCGGCTAGTTTCAAGAACCACAGTAAGAAGTAAGTAGTCGGCCATTTCCAGGACCCAGATAGGAACTCACCCGCCCATTGTCTCCAGGCCGAGCTTGTGTTTTCAGATATTTTATCTGATTCTCTGTTCAGTGTCCCTGAGCTTACCAACCCTTCAGCTGATTAGGTATAGCCTATAATGACTCATGTGTAGCATTTTACCTTTTCATTTCTTTTATCTAAAGTGTCTCAGGGAGGAGGAACAGAGGAAGTGCTAGTGTTTCACAGCCAAAAATGGCTATTAGGATGTTTTCCTCTACAATTTTCAAAGAGAAAATTATCTCCATCCATGTAAGGGACAGAAATCAAGATGCATTTCTAAATGTACTTATATATAATGGAGGCCAAGTTTGTGCTTGCGATGGTAACTACCAGTACTGTGGGACAATCAAAAGCACGAAAACAGACCCTAAAACAAGGAAATGAAAACACCTTTACCTAAACAAGATGTAGGCATGAGAGCCTACTGCCAAGGTCTCAGAATAGCACAGAAAAGATAAGTAGGTCAATCAGATAACAGAGGAGGAAGATGTTAATGCAGAATGGAGTAGCTGGTGAGGCTGAGACAGGAAAATTTGAGCGTGGCCTTGCATTTGAACAGGTGACACGGGGACATGATATTGTGGGTGGAGGTGAGCATCCTGAAGAAAGGTAAGGAGAGATGACTTATCATGCCCGGTTGTGGGACAGTTTGTAGACTTACAGTGTTTCCAGTCTTCAGTGATTATGGCTTCAATAAGAAACACAAGATACATACATTTTACATTCAGGTACAGGTAGGTCACAGATACACTCTGATAGTTTTAAATATTTAATAGTCCCTTCTTTTATCTCATTCGCTGCTTTATAAATTGAACTTAGGGTCTTACAGGTATAAAAATCCTGCCCACCCTAATTTTTTCCCGATGTGTTAAGATGGCAGTGTGCCCCTCTTTATGTTCGGCCCTTGAGAACCTTCTGACAATCTCTCATGCTAACGCCAACTGAGCATGGCTCCCAGACTCACGTATTGTCTCATACCCTTCATTCCCAAGTACACTCGGCACATATTCTTTTGAATGACCTGAAAGTAATATTAGAAGGGGGAAAGATGAACACAAGAGTAAAGAAAGCTTTTAGAAGTGAACATTTACCACAACCTTTGAATAAGCTATTAAAATATCACCCGTGTGCCAAGGGTACTGTTACCCTTTGAAGGCTGGACATTATAGCGATGGGATGATGGGAAACCAACATCATGCCAACTGATGCTGAGCACAGTCTATTTTTCAAGGAATTGGAGTCAGAGATTTCTGTTCTCTACCTTAGGCACAGAGGAGGAGGAGCTTAGACTGAAGAAGATTGTCTCTAAAAAGAGATGTGTAGAATCTTAAATACTTTGCTTACCTACAGCAAGAGAATTGGAAGTGGTGCCAGTTTTATATAAAGTTTTAAAACTTTGATGACAAGATGGGGAAGGGGAAGGGAAAACATTTCAAATAATCGCGAGTTTAGTATTGTTACTAATGATGAAAATGGAAAAAGAGAAAAAAAGAAAAAGAAAAAAAATGAAGGCATGTCTCTTAATTGGAAAAATAAAAGGTATTTTATCAATTTAACTTGTTGTAAGATTCCAAACTTGTGTTGACTTTTAAATGCATTCCTGCTGCAGTGACAGACATTTTCAAAGCAATCACTCAGAAACTCTTAAAGTCAACACGGTCTATGGGGAATTATTTACCAAAAAAGTTGATTTTTTAAGATGTGCCTTTAAAGTGTGACTATGAATAATCACTTAAGAAAAAAAAAAACTTTCCAAGACTTCAAAAGAAAGGAAATGTTACTATTAGAAAATTATATTTCTTAGAATTTGTTTTAATAAAAACAGTAATAAGTATTATTCAATCCACTTTCTGAGGAATGTTGGCAAAATTCTGCAGATATGCTCATGTGATTTAATGGTAGTACTCAGCTGAAATGCTTTTCTTTTATTTCAATGTTTGTTGTTATTAAAATTCCTTATAAATCCAAGGAAATTTTTTTCATGTTAGAAACAAAACTGAGTGTCCAAGCTTTATAGATCCTTGAGTTGTATCTATCAAATGATAATCAATAAAAAGGTAAACAAATACTAATAAGTGTTTTATTTCTTTATATCTACTAGGAAAGTGTGGATTATTTTATGCTATTGTTTCATGTCATAAAATGAATTCCTGGCATTTACTTGAGGATGTTCAGTAACGAAGCCCCATTGGCACATGGAGACGGCATCCCTCCCAGCTTGGAGGTCCTTCGTGCGGGGACACACATTCTGGTGTGACTGTGTGTGCTGAGAGAGAGTGGGCTGGGACGCAAGTGTGAACAGGAAAACACTTGGAATTGAAGCCATTGACACTGCAGTGCCATTAGATCAACTTTTCCATCTGGCCCAATTTGGCAACCATGTGAGTGTCTCTGTTTTGCCAAAATATGACTAAAAATTAAACATGAGATTTTCTGGAGCTAAGTCTTGGGCAGACCAAAGTTTTATTCCAAGGGGGAGGGCATGATCTATTTCTAATTAATGTAAATTCATGATTGATTAAGATTTTGTTTTCAAGTTTTATAAAAACAATGGACTTATAAGGCTGTTGCTAAGGGAGCTGTAAATTCAACAATATCCACAGTCATAAGCAAATATCTTGTTTACCATAAAAGAAGTAAGAATATAGATGCTCTGTTTGTGGTTGTATTGTTGGCACATTATCGTGGAAGAGGTGACTTTATTAATTATGTCAGGGTAAAGCATATAAAAAAGTCTATTAACCTGAAACCATATTTACAACCCGCAAGATGAAAGAAAAACTTTCAGCTCTGTTATTTCTAAACAATATATTAAAACTGATTGTCTCCCAATTCCTAATCAAATTACCATTTAATATTCTTCTGCCATTATTGATTTATACCTACAAATTGATTTATTGATTTTCACGTTACTTAAAAAGCGAACCAAAACAGGTCATTCCCTGCTCTTCCCCTGCTCGCTCAGCTTTTCAGACTTTGCTACTTATCTCCGTGCTTCCTCAGTTCCTCCCTAGCTATTTTGTCATCTCTTTCAAACTTATCCCATCTTAAAACAACAAAAAGAATCTTCCTCTCTTCGCACGTACCATCTGTCTCTTGGTTTCCTTCCTTGAGAGACAGGAAATTTATTTCATAAGTAAACGTAACAAAAGCATTACATACAAATGATATTTTTACTTGCTCCTCTCCCTGTCATTCTTCAAAGCGCTTCAGTCTTGTTTGGTCAAAATATGCAACAGACACTAATGTTGTCAAAATCCCCAGCAAAACCCAGGGAAATACCTAGCCATTCTCACCAGATTCGAACTCTCTGCAAAGGTTGACCAGTTCTCAGATTTTTCTGACATTCCCCTCCGAACATTCTCCCCTCGGGCTTTCTTGATTCCTTACCTGCAGTTTCCTCCTTACCTCACTGGCTGTGCCTTCTCACTCTCGGGCAATGGTGTCGCCTTTTCCCCATGACCCAGGGGCCAGGCCTCAGACTGCTAGTTGTTCCCACGTCCTCGGTGAGGAGTCAGTTGTGACATTTACCGTACCGTGGGTGACGGGAAGAGTTACAAAGCCCTACATACAGTCCTGACCGCCTCTGAAATCCATAGTTGTTTACTTAACTAAGACTTGCCATTTCCATTTGGAAATCGCACAAGCGCCTTAAACTGACATTTTCTTGACCTTTTTTCTTCTCCAAGCGCATTCCATTTCCAGTTTTCCCTGATAAGTGTTATTACTATTGAGAAATTTGTTTTGGCTGGAATGATCTGGTCGAAGGGCATCATCCTGGATTTGTCCTCCTTTTTCTTAAATCCCACATCATATCATTCAATGAATCCTGTGATTCTCCCTCTAAAATGTATCTCAAGTCAATGCAATTTTATTTGCACAACCACTTAGATTAAATCTTAGATCAAACCATCAGTATCTCTAGCCTGAAATACTACTAGAGCCTCTAGATGCAGGTTCCTGGGTAGGGATGCCTGGGACGGTGGGGCTTGGTGATTGAAGATGTTTTTGTAAAAGATTATGTGCAAATCTAGTGGCGGGTTCATACAAAGGAAACAAGATGGGGTACAGTACCCCAAGAATAATAACAGGGGGGAAATGTTTAGAAATCAGAACCTCAACAGAGAGCTGTGTTGTGAGGGCCATAGAGCCATGTGATGGCCTCCGATAGGGGGATGCGGGCTGATGGGACGACCTAGCTGAGAATGAGTCAGGGGGATAAACACCTTGACCTTACTCTTTTCTCTCTCCTTTCCTGCCCAGGAGCCCAGCAGAGCCAGGGGCCATAAGGGAGGGGATGCTGTTGGGTGCTGCAGCCAGTGTGATCAGCCTCCCAGGGCCCGGGGACATGTGAAGGATGGCGAAGAGCACCCCCGTTGACAGTAATACATGCAGCAGTCTCCTATGTGACTTCTGACTCCCACTCTCGGTTCCCATTCTTTGGGTATCTGGAGGGATCAACTTCAAGGACCGAATGGAAACGACCAGTCCTCTGCTTAAAAGCCACCACTGTCTCCTTAAGGAACTTAAAGTCCGATCTCTTTCCATGGCCCACTAGGCCCAAGATAGTTGGGCTCATGCTTACCTCTCCAGCCTCATTTCAACGCAATTCCTTTTATGTTCGCCCTGTGGGAGTCACCGTGACCTCCTTGTAGATCCTCTAACCCAGCAACTTCTGGAACACTCCACCCTGCAGTCTTTACCCTGATCTGTCCCTTCTCATCTCCGAAGCTTCAGATTAAAAGTAGACTCTCCAGAAAGGACTTCTCTGATGTTCTTTCTTAGGTAGGACCAGGTATCCCTCTGTAGTATCCTCTACCTTACCATTCTGTTTGTCGGCTAAATCACCTCTCACCTGATTGCTCATCATTTTGTGTATTTATTCATTTTTATCTCCCTCACTGTCACCTCCATGTAGTTGAGAATGTTGGTGACTTTGGCCATTACTATACCTTATGATCTTGCATAATGCCTAATGTATAATCAGGGCCCACAAATACAGCTCGATGAATAAGTAAAAGAGTAAATGAATCATTGCACATTTTTACAAAGTTTCTGGCAACAAATAGTGAGGTATCTGCTGCCATATAACAGGCTCGGGTAGAGCCCAAATTTGGAAACTTGACCTCATTAGCACCACCCACCGAAGGACTGGTTGAGCATCAAGGATGGAGTTCCTACAAAAGAGATACCCTGGAAGCTTCGTGGAAAGTCTCCCTTTTCCTCCTGCAGTAAGACCAGGGTGGTAGAATTATGCAAGTGATGAAGGCTTAGCTTCTCAGAGCTGGAGAAGATGCAGTGACGAGTCTTCTGTGTTGATAGTTAACTCATCGCTTCCTCAAGCTGAAAAAGCAAAAGGACAAAATAGGAGTTGCAGTCTTCACAGCCGGCAGACCTTCTCCTGCCTGTAGACTATGACCTCTATGACCTCTGTCCTCTTTGGGCTGTGGCAGAGGGGGCTGTTCATAAAATCTAGAGATGTTAAAGCTAATTCAATGTTTCACTCAATATTTCAATGGTTCTCCACGACCCCTACGTCCTCTAAGGATTATCAGAGATATAAAAGAAAAGTATAATTTCATTACAAGATTCCAAGGACTAACAGCTTATTCCATGACTGACAAACAGGACATTTATGGGGCAAAGAATATACATCTGCTATGGTGAGGCCACAGGACCCCAGAACTCAAGGGACACGATCAGTCTTCTCCAGGAAGTAGAGAGAGCACTTGTAACAAGGACCAGCCTGCAAAGGGACAAGAGTCTCTTGTTGTCATTGTAGAAGGTGATAATGTTTGCTTTCCAAAAAGGGTAATTGCCTCTCTCTCTCTGTCTCTATCTCTACCTCCCCAACTCTTTTTCTTTCACAATAGTATCTTCTGAAACAAACAAACAAACAAACAAACAAAAAACCTTGTGTGACTTCACAGGCTGTGGAATAGATCTTATAACTTACACTGAACCATTAGCATGTTTTCCGACTTAGCTGAGAAGGTTTTTGTGTTTCCTTGACCTCAAAAACTCCCCAAACCATTGTAATTTAGAGGCGCCAGAAGACTCAGTAACGGACAACTCAGAAGGCAAAACAAAGCAAACCAAGACAAATCGACGGGGCAGTGAGGAACGCTCTAGAAGGATGGCAGAGCAGGTTGTCAGAGCACCACCCCAGCTTCGTGACAGTGCCAGCTGGTTCCAGAGAAGGCCTGGCTGGACAGATGTCCACCTCAGCAGGCCTGGCCATTACAGACTCAGTTTAGCCAGCAGGACCAAAGTGACTATGTCTAAAGAATCATCGACTCGACTAAAATCTATTTCTGACGCAGGGTTTTTGAAATTTATAGGTATAATGAAAGAGTTTACATTAACAAAGATCAGTTGATGGTTGAAGTGATTAAACTGAACCACTGAATAGAACAAAGTGTTTAAAGTCAGTTTGTATTAATATTTGTTCTCACTTTCATTAATATTCTGAGATAACTTTTCTACAGTAAATACTGAAGAAAATAGTTTTCATGCAAGGAATTTGATAGAGCATTTAGAAAGGAAAATTAATGAGAACATTTTGTTTCTATATTTAACCAAAAAAAGGTAAGTTCTGAAAAGGTATTTCTTTATCCACCCTAAAATTTTGGCACCTATGAATAAATGAGCAAAGAAAACCCCTTCATTCTTTTTCTTTTTGTTGATAAACGTGAGAGACGTGGTTGAAACCAAATTCCCCAAGTGACTTAAGAAGATAATATTTTGTTAAGATTTTGAAAATATTTGTTTCAATTTCTTAAAAATAAATCATACACCCAGAAGTTGATGTAGAAAAGTAATCTCAATAGATATTTTATACAAATCAGTGAGGAAAAATACATTGTTTACTTTTTACCAAGACCCTCTGTTTTATAAACTTGGAGACACCTACAGTGTGCCATGAATCTTTTATGTTTATTTTTTACTTTTTATTTCATCTTTAATGTATTTTTTCCCATTGCCATTTAGTCCCCTTATACCTCCCTCCCCCCAGTCTATTGTGTTTAGAAGTTCATCAGTCAGAACCAAGAACTTCGAAGGAAGTGAGATTTTAAACTAATTGTCACAGTCTCGTTGATGATAGCAGAACACGAGAGGCTCCTGGATGGAAGACGGAGCTTTATTTGCATCGCGGTGCTGCATGAGCACAGCTCATGTGTTAGCCCCCCAGGTTACATGGGGTGGCGGACCTGGGTATACGTGGATGTCGCCCACGCGGTCAGTGTGCATCACAGCAGAGAACACACACACAGAACTGGAACCTTTGTAAACAGCAAAAACAAACCTGTCCTTTGTTCTGAAAGGAGACATTATCTTGGTGACACTGAGCAGCAAGAAAATCTGCCCTTTGTTCTAAATAGAGGCCCTCAATTTTTCAAGTCTGGTCACTGTGCCCACATCTTTGGTAAGACAGTCTGGGATGAAAGGGCGGTGAGTGCCTTGCTTGTAAAATGTGCAAGAGACACAAGAGGTGGATGGGAAATTTTCTCCCAACCCTCAGGGGCAGGCCAGTCCTGGAGGGAGCTCTTTAGGTAACTTGCAGTTGTGTGACATGTAACTTACTAGATTTCACGGAGACATTTTACCCTCTTTTAAATCGCATTATCAGTGAGTGAATGATAAAGAAGCAATCTCATTCTATAACTATGCCAGTAGTAGAAACAGAATTGAACATTTCTTATGAATTCATAATAATTTATGTTTAATTTCTATTTGTTTCTACACATTAAAGAAATGTGTTGAGTCAATGATTCAATAAACAGTTGCCACGACCAATCTGGGGTTTAATACTGGGGCTGTCTCTAGAACCTCGGGGCGGTCCTCTCATTGATGATCTCGATGCCAGCGTGCTGAACTAAGGACTAATTCATGGCCCTCTAGAATAATTTGTCAAGAGGCCCTTCTTATAATCTATTTTCAAGCCAACTGATTTGGACCCTTCCTTGTGCCTGCAGAACGCCCTCCCAGCAATGCCTAGATCAGCATGTCAGTAACTGGAAGGAGGTGGACCCAAGGGAGGGGCATTTGGGGGCCACCAGAGAAGTTGGCCGACCAGCTAGCTCTCCAGGGCTTTCTGAGAGTGTCCACCATCCCCTATCAGCACTTGTTATTTATATACTCCTCCTGACACATTTACTTCCTTTTCTACTCCTAAACTATTTCCTGTGGTAGGAAGGGAAATGGATCTTTCTAGCCATAAAGATAACAGAGCCTGCAACTGTCAGGGGACCCACTCCCTGTACCCACTGGCATCAGCCTTAGAGAGTCAGCTCTGCATCCCAGTTCCCTTATCAAATTGTCACACTGCTAACGATATACATTTACAGACAGACAATGCTGGCATTTGAAATAACAACCCTATGGACCATCCAGTTCAAGGAACCATGCCAAAAAACCAATAGGCAAGGAGGAGTAGCATCCTTTAGTCTGTCCAACTAAAGGACAGACAGACGTTTGCTGAGGAAAAATCATGTGACCTGTTGTTGTTCATTGACTTAGACCAATTGTTTACGTATTGTGGTAGTGGTAACAACCAAAAATTGGGTAAAGGGGGTGGTCGGCAATGCCCCCCAAGACTTTGTAAAGGATGATAACAAAAGAAGCCTCAGATGAAATCTGTCACGCATACACACACCTATTAAGTTTACATTGCTCAGACCAGAAAAAATGTATACAACCTGTTCTGTTGTCTTTGGTGGAGTGAATGCCAGCTCTCTATCCTCGTCAGTCATCCAACCTTAGCTTGCACAAAACATCACGGAGGCAGACGCCAACATTCTAGAGGCTCCCGCGGTCCCTTTAGTCAGAATTCCCCAAATCCGATGTACCAGGAAGCCTTCTGCAGCCGGTGCTACTGCTTGCCTTACAGAGACTCCTCAGCATGGAACCTACCAGCGTCTTATAATCAATGGTAGGTCATCTATCGTCCAGCCAAGTGGTTTTCATTTTTGTATTCATAACTTCCAGTTGGATGTTTTGCACATGCTATGCTCTGGAAGTGTTTGTTTAAGTAACAATTGCTTGACTCATGGAAAGGGTCCATGGTGAGATGAGAGCAGATGAGAGCAAGGGGGGATAAACATTCCCTTTGGGGACAGAGGGAGGAATATTTTTGTTTCTAAAATCGATGATAAGAAAGTAAGACTGCAGAGCAGATACAAATAACATTGCAGGTGTGGGCATGTACAGTTGAAGGGACTCATTCCTGCTGGACTCTCTTTTATTGAAAAGGAAGAGGTACAATGGATGGAGAAGTGTGTTGGAAATTATGTAGAAAGCTCCAGAAGTGTAGTATAGGTTTAAAATAGTTGTTGCAGGATATGAACAAAAGACATAGTGGGAAACACAGCAAATAGTTTCTCGGTGACATTAGTAACCTAGCTGCAGCTGGAAAGCGTTAATTTTCACAATGACAATGTGATAGGAATGAGACCAACTGGGGAGAGATTAGAGATACTCGGCCCTCAGTAAAACAAGCACTGCCCCAAGTAGATAAGGGGTCACAACTGACACACAGATACGTTCATCACATGATGATTTCCCACTCTGGCTATTCGCAGTTCACAGAAAGCTTAACAGTTTCTCCACTAATAGGCGTCTAACACTCAATCAGCTGCCATAATTTTGGAAAAAATATACAAGGGTAGGAAATTAGTGTGAGGCAATTCTAATAGTGACAGAGGAGACAGTGCTGTGATGATGGGAACCCCGCTCTAGAGAAAGGGTTTTCCAAAGGAGTGTGTACAAAATTGTTTTTGGCCTAAAAGCAGGCCATGAGTCAAAATTTTATACCAAATTCCAGATTTGGGTCACGATTTATTCCACTGGCAAAATAATGTGTGTAGTAGAAGAGTCCTGAATAGTGATCGCGTTTAATTTTCTTAAAATTGGGTATACTACTTTATATAACTTTGGAAGCATGTTTTACTTTGTAAGTGTCGTTTTTTTAGCAGAAAGAAGTCTCACACACCTCTTCATGCTTGAAAAATGTAGTTGATAAGATTTACTAAATACTTCTTTTTACCTTTTTACTGAAGGACTGGTAACCAAGGAGATTCCTTTTTGGAATTGCAAATAACTGGATGATCAACGTCAGCTTCCTGTCTCCCGCGTAGATTGCAAATTGCAAAATGAATTCTTATTGTCTTATTTGCACATCCCTAAAAGAGGGCCTGAAAGTAATTTATGGTTTCATCGTTAGATATTTATGAAAATTGATGAAGTTCTACTGGGGCTTACAAAAGTACTAGCAACTTCCAAAGTAAAACAAGACCTTTCTTTCATTGCTATGTTCCAAGACATTTTAAAATATGCTACAATCTACATATTTTTTGAAACACTCGTAATTGAAGAGGAAATTATTCAGTGAATTAAAATTATTTTTCATGACCCATCCTTTATTTTTTTTATTTTTAACCTCACATTATCTACTACTGAGATATATTTATGATATACAAACTGAAGTGCCCTTCACTTTGGTAAGTGCATAACATGTTTTAGTTTAATAAGAAAGATGGTATGGGGAAAAACATTAAGTCTCCTCTGTTATTCATGACAAATGTGTTTCTGTATTCACAATGTTTTGTTACAGTCCAGGACTTAGCAGGTGAAGTCCAAATCCATGTTTCCATTTATCATAGACAGGGATTTCCTGGACTCTTAGCTTAAGTGAAACAAGATAAAGTCTCCATCACATACTTCTACTTAGTGGTATGACTTTGGGGCTATGGATGGATACATTTTTTAACCATATTGGAGATTTCTAATCCATCCACGCAATACAGAATATTTATATAAAGGAAGTATGAGAAATTACTTCAATCAAATCCTAATAAAAGAAGCAACCCAGTGTAAGCATCCTTCCAAATTGGGCAGCATTTCAAAGTAGAATCGATAGAAAGCGGCCTGTGTCTGTGTCTGTCTACCACAGTAGAGCCCCTCCACTACTTGCCCTCAAACTGTCACGCTTGCCCATGGAAATCATCTCTTTCCTTCCAAATGTCACCTACAGAAAGGCTGCCCTTCCCCCACAACATTCCCCCAGCTGTGCCCAAGCAAAGTCATTTCTCACAGTGTAAGTGCCCAGGGCCTCCAAGCGATGAACTGATGGTGAGGCCAGAGGGGTCTTCTCTGCTTCTAAGACCCTGAACTGAAGAGCATGTCTTTGCACCCCAACAAGGAGGACTATGTGAGGGTGCGACTGGCCACCTTGCCTAATTACGAGCCAATACAGACCAGCAGAAAGAAATACACTCTTAAGTAATTCTAGAGGACTTTCAAAGTGCTGTAGCATCCTTCCCCCACTGTTGCAATCTGTCCCATTCACCAGTGTACATATGTCAATGTAATAAGGGGACTGGGGTGTTTCTGTACTTACTACCTAAGTAAGTAGCATGTTGGAAACCTGTTGGGCCAGAAGATCAAAATACTAGACTGTGAGTTGTTTATACCAAAGAGGGTGGTGGGAAATTATGGTTTATGCCCAAGTGACTTTCTATACTTGTAGTCAGTAGGAAGGAACAACAACTGTAGGGAGAAAGTCTGGACAGAACTGTGGTGACCACTGTGATAATGGCCAACCGTTATCGGTGGTTTCAACTTACAAGGCAAATGTGCTAGACCATTATGTCCATAACTCCCTAGCGTCATGACCAAGGTTACTAGTTCAGTAAGTGGTCAAGGTTGTTTGTCTGCTACGAGACCTGAGCCAAGGTATTAAACAATGTCTCTGTGATTCTAGCAACTCTGTGCTCATTCTGTTTGTCTCAGGTCTCCATCACACTTTTAAAAATTATTGAGAATTCCAAAGAGCTTACATTTAGGTGGGGCATGTCTATCAATATTTATTCTATTAGGAATTAAAAATTAAAAGTTTACAAATATTTTGTTTGTTAAGTCATTTTAAAGTAAGAATATTAAACCCACTGCATGTTAACATAAATAAAATATTTTTTGAAAGAAGCTCTATTTTCTAAAACAAAAAAAATATGAGAACAATGGCATTGATTTAAATGTTTGAAAATGTTCAGCTAAATAGAAGACAGATGTATTCAGCTGTGCTTCTGTGTTCATTGGTTGCAACATGTTGGTTTGGTTGAGGTATTTAAAGAAAATACGGCCTTACCTGGACATGCGATAGGAAAATGGAAGAGTATTTTAACAACATTTTCAGATAGTTATAAATATTCTTCTTGGGTACTAGATTAAAATCTACAAATGGTACATTCTGATAGTTGCACTGTGTTTCTGAAATTAATTACATCAATCAACTTTATGTGCTCCATTACATCAAAACCCATTGGTCTCTCACTTTGATGAATCTTTTACCCATATGTGCTTTTAAAAATCTCATTCAATGGTCATTGGGAAAATATTAGCTCAGTGACTTATTCAGATAGAGCTTCCAAGTGTCAGCACAGCTCTTTATGTAACCTTTTAAAAAATCACGTTTTAAAATATTATTACCAATAATATCAAAAAAGTCTCTGAACATGAGGAAGGTGTCGGGCTCACCATGGTGGTTATAAAAGTTTTCCACACTTCTAATCTTCACTTGAAAGTCCAGTTTTTCCTAATGATATATGATGCTATCTGTTCTTTCCCACCACTGACATTTTTCAAGAAAATATGTGTCTGATACCCAGTTCTGAGTAACACATCTCTCAATCATTTTTCCAAGTAAAAATGGTACCCTATGAAAACAGAGAATAGTTTAGGTCTTAACAATCATACAAGGGTTTTTCTAGAAATAGATGCTGTATTTCGACATGCTCAGAGTGCTTTGTATGTAACTTCATTTTGTCACATAGAACATTAAAAAGATGTGTATCAAGAGTTAAGTTAAATAAAATGACCATTTTTACCGCTTTAGAAAAACGGGCACCCTTAGTGACACTGGCTTTGTTTCTTTCCTTTAACGAGTTGAATCGTGAGGAATACGAGGGTCACTAGCACCGCCGGGTGCCGCGGCCTTTACTTTGTGCCAAGACACGCAGCAGTTTCCCCGCCACCTCTTTCGCATCATTTGGTATAAATAACAACACGGCAAAAAAGCTTTTTCCTTCCCCTGTTTCTGCTCCTTCTCCTGATTTCCCCTCCCCCTCCTCCCTCGCCTTCCTCCCCCTGCTCCTTCTGACTTTAAGAGCTTCGATTCTGCCTCCCTCCGAAAGGATCTTGGGGCCTCTGAGGGGTCCGTGGACCACATTTGGAGAATCGCTTGCCTGCTGTGCTTCAGGGTGTCTGTTTCTCCTTTCTCCCTCCTTCCTGCCCTGTCTTCTCCAAATTCATTTCATTTGAGTTAGACGGGGCAAAATATTTGAAGTCCTGGTGGCGTCAGATGAGGGGTCTCAGCTCTTCGTTGGCGGTAGGACCTCAGTCTCTATATAAAAGTGCTTGGAACTGGTAAACAGTCAAGCTCTCTTTTCCGACGCATCAGAATGCCTGGCCTTACTATTCCCGGGGTACATGGAGGTCCCACTTTTAGACCTCCCTGGTCCAACACGGTAGTTACCAGGCGCACTTGACGTGGGCACCTGAGCTCTTGGGGCCAGTTGGAATCCAGACGTGCTGTGTATAAAATACATGGCAGCTTTTGAAGACACATGAAAATGCATGTAAAACATCTTCTTAACATTTCTACATTGATTAAATGTTGGAAGGATCATAGTTTGGCTATATTGTTGGCTATATAAGAGATATTATGAATTAGTTTAATCTAGTTTAAAAAATGTGATGTGGCTACTAGAATTTAACTTTCATATGTGGTTTGCACTGTATTTCTTTTGGATGGTGTTGCTGTAGCCCATTGACAAGGCTGACAAACAATCGACCACCAAATATAAATTAGGGATCATAATTAATCCAATCATTTTATTAACTCAGACTAAAACTTTGTCAGTTAACTTTCCATGGGAAACTATTTCCATTTTATCTCAGTTTTAAATTCTGTAATCAAAATACTCTCAATGGCCATTGGTAATGTAAGGTATGAGGCTGCAGCTACATTTCTTTGATGAATATGATTTATTTTTCTTAAATACATAAATGTGTATACACAAATGTGCCTTTGCAATAAATTATAGCAGAGATAGAGAAAGATAGTAAAAGAAACACTGATAACAGCAGAAGCGATTTCCTTCTTTGTTTGGAGGACCGAACACTGATGGCAGGTCAGAAATTTCTGATGAACATAACCTCCTTCTTTACGTAACTTATTCTCATCGGTCATGAAATATTTGTCATTTTACCAAGAGGTTATTTTATAACAAATGCCAGTAGAAATGCGATATCTAGGAAAATATATTTTATTCATGATATATTTTTCAATTTAAAATAAGCTGTTTGAATCACAGACACATTCAAAATGTTTACTGTTTCTATATAGTGAAAGTTAAAAATATACTTGGAAACATATATGTGCATTGTGTTCTTTGTGATAAAAGGTCTCTTTTAATTTCCTCAGCTCAGAGTTTACCATTCTTATACTTCGATGTGAATTGTCCCTTAATAATGTGCTGTAAGAACTAAGAATATTTGTGAAATTTGCTTTTCAAAAGGAGCATGAAAATCAAAGACAGAAAATTTGTCTAGAAAAATTGTTTTCTTATGTGTAATCACTAGAAAATGTTTGGATGGCTGCAGAAGGCATGATAAACTTTCAATCATTTTAAAATTGTTTTAAATAAATATGCATCAAGTCTTAGAATGTTGTCTCTTTTGAACAGGCTGCAAGGAACATCAGCCACGTTAGCAAATGACCATATGTCGGGGCTTCAGAAAAGTCAGACAGCAGCCAAAGACCGGCGGGCAGAGTGACAGCGAAGGGAAGCAGAGATGGAAGTCTCAGAGAAATTTGGAACTGTCTGCATCTTATTCACATTGCGAATTTGGCAGGTTTGATGAGACCCACTGACTTTCTGCCATAGGTAAGAATTTAGTTTAGGCAGATAGAGGAATGTGCTCAGAAAAACACTGAGGCTGAGGGCACCTCACACAGATGAGAACCGGCATCAGAAAATTTGGGCAAGACCATCACGAGGATGCAGCTGATGAGAGTGTTTCTGGGAGTTAATTGTTTGGGTTGCATAAGATAACGCAGCACCTTAAATTTTACTTTATTTGGTGTTTTTTAATTTTCTCAGAACATGTTATACATCTCAGATGTTCAGATCAAAAATGAGAATGCGTGTGTGTTCTTCCAAATGACATGTGTTCCCAGCTCTCTATACTAATTCTAGTTAGGACTGAAAATAGTGCCAACCTGCCATGGCTAGACATATGACTCGCTCCGCCAGCCCGCCCCCATAAACATTTGCATTCTTATCTGTTCAGTGCTATGGGAATTTCCTCTGAGGACTGTACTCTGTGAAGTTTCTCAAAGCATGTCACTTGTGAAAAACTGTCCAAGTCAGCATTAGAAGCATAAATCTCAGCCTAACTCATATTTACCAAATGCTCACAGGGTGCCTGCCTTCACATGAGAATGTCGCAGATACTGTCGCTGTGAATCATGCGTCCTTAACAAGCTTTAGGCTCTGTGTTCTAGACTGTTCCTTTGTCAATTAGTAAAAGACACAGTTAAGGTTCTTTGGAGCTCTCAGTTCCTCATGTGTTGATTCTATAATGGCGTGCCTTGCAATGAGAATTAGTTTTTCATATGATAAACTCTTCGATTTGCTCTAGGCTGTCTTCTGATATCTCTTCACGTGCTCCCAATTATGCTAGTTTAGTTGTCTATTGAGCATTCCTGTCTCTAAAATAATTTTTGTTATTATTTAATTTCAAATGTAACAGTAAACAGAATTATAATGATGTCAACACCAAAAATGTAACGACTAACTTGGCCAGGACACTCACATTATTCTTCCCAATATCTGTTACCTACATGAGTGGTGTGTCTTCTTCTCATCTATACCCTGGAAATATTTTCATGTTCGCTATGTGAGAAAAGAGAACACTTTCTTTTACCGAACTGCATTAGGAACACTTGTGAGATTTAGAGATGAAACATTTCCCTGTGAGCATCCCTTGTAGAGAAGTTTAAATTTATTCCGCAGTGAAATTTCATTTGACCTACAGAGGAATGTCCACCTCTACTTTGACCATTTAACAGTTGCCCTTCCTGGACACTGCTCTCTTAACTGACCTTCTTACAAGAGGAGCAAACAGCAGTTGACCCCTCGTGCTGCCCCCAATCTTTCTTCCATCAACACAGTTACTCAGAGGAAATAACCCGAAAACTATCTGGGAGACGTGGTAGAATGTATTCGATACTTGACAGTTCACCACTGAGATCTCTTTATGGTTTTAGATATATTATGTGAGTCTTTGGGAAAGTTTTAATTTGAACAGTGAGCTTCTCATCACTTAGAGGGATTGTTATGCAATCAGAAGGGTTTTGACCAAGATTTTGGTTATATTCTGCTGTGTGACAAACCAGTCCCCAAAAGCGGTAACTTCAGTGAAGAAACACAATGATTGTGCTCATGAATGTGCATTTGGGACAGGGTTCTCCAGGTAACTGTATGTCTCTGCTCCACACGGCATCACCTGAAGAGAGGCAGGGTCCCCTTCCACAGCAGCTCTGCCACAGGCTTGCAGGTGGGTGGTCTCTGATGCTGGCTGAGCCTTAGGTGGGGCTGCCTGCTGAGACATCACTTCCTCCCACAAGGCTCCTCTGTCCGCTGCTTCTCACCGTGTGGCGGGGACACAATGAGTGTCCCAGGAGGCCTGGATAGAAGCCGCAAGTCTCGTCAGGAAGCAGCTTCACACCCACCGCCTTCCATTGGTCAGACAAGGGACCCGAGCCAGCCTGGGTCCCCAAACAAGGGAATCAGACGCCCCCTTAAAGGACTAGTGAGGAATCTGGAATCCTGTGGTCCTTGCCACTGCCCCCAGGTCGCCTGCTGTCTGTACCTGCTCTTTGACTTTTCCAGGGCAGACGGTGTGATGCACACAGTGGGATTTTATTTAAACCATTTATAACCGGTGGGGCTGGCTCCTACCATTTCTACACTCAGTAAGAGAAATGCAGGGGGTATTATCCCAGGAGCCTGTAAAAATATATTCTCACAAAGAAAACCTGGGAATAAGATGGTGAAGGCTGGCAGGGCATGTCAGCAGCCACCAGTCTCTAGGGGGATGGGACGCCCGCCAACTAGGCTGAAGGGAGATGGTCTGACAAGGACAGTCCTCATCACAGCAAACTTCCAGGCCTGGGAGCCAGGCTTCCCCCAGTCCCTCACTGATGCGCAGCCCGGGTTAGGGGCGGGGGTGTGGTCAGGACCTATTAGAGACGTACCGACATATTGGAGGCTGTCACAGGGCCTTGGAGTTCATCGTGGAGAAATGCTCCGAAGGCATTGTCCTCGTCATCTCAACTAGATGACTTACTATACCCTTTGACTGTTAAAAAACAAAAAAAAACTCACCCGAGGATTTCTTTTCTTCATTGCTTTTTGAGAGAGGAGAAGGGAGTGAGAGAAACATTGATGTGAGAGAAGGGCATCAATTGGTTGCCTTCGGTATGCACCTGTCACAGGGATCCAACCAGGAACCTAGGTATATGCCCTGCCCAGTTAGCAAGAGGACCATTCACATCATGTCAGCTGTGGGAATCCCCCGTTTTGGTCATACTTAACACTAATTCTAAGTTTGTTTTTATGATGCTATTACTGAAAACTGCCTTGAGGAATTATGGGGGTCTCCATTCTGTGAGAGATGCAGACAACTCTGAGGATCTCCTGGGATTTTCCTCCTCTTCCTCCACTCAGCCCCTTAACAATGAGACGTTCTCACGGGTCTGGCTTCAGCCTTCTTTTCTCACACTGCATGCCTTCACCGAATGGCCCCATTTATTCTAATAACATCAGCTGTCACCTCTACATCAATGGCTGGGAAATTTGTATCGCAGGCTCTATCCTCACATGTCTTCCAGGAGCATAATTTTCATTTAAATTCCTCCTATATAACGTCTGCTAGCATCTCAAAGTGAACTGGTCCAAAACTGAGCTCGTGGCTCCTGATCCCCTCCCATGAAACACTATTTTTCCTTTGTAATTTTTCTAATGAAACGATTGACCTACCTACGTACAATTAGGGGTTCCGAATGAAAGAGGTGGTATTCTGAAGCTCTTCCTTCTCTATGCACTTATGGTCCATTGTTATTTAAGTCCAGCAACTTATTAACACCCCAGAAATCGTGTCAGGGTCAGAGGTCCCAATTCCCCTGTAATTTCTACTTAGCTCTGACCCTCGTCTCCAATCCTTGGCCCCAGTATAACAACCCTGGATGGCTTCTAGTCTCCCCTGACCTTCCTAATCCATCCGCACCACTGAAAGTAACATTATCTAAGCACACATCCGACTCCATCAACGCCCTTTCCTAAAATCCTTTCTCTGCGAGATAAGCCCTATTCCCTTAACATATTTCCAAGTTCGGCCACGACCCGGCCCCAGTGCACCCTTCAGTTTCATTCTCATCTTCCTGCTCTTCCCCCTTCCTGAACTTTGGCCAAAACAGACAACACACAGTTCCCTTAAAGATGCCATGAACTTTCACAACTTGGACTTCACACACTTTGTCCCTCTTTCACGAAGCTCTTTTCCCCATGCTAATTCTGAAAAACCCCCTGTCATCCCTAAAGAACAAGCTCAAAATATCATGGGCTTTATGAACCATGGCCTGTCAGGTGAAATTAATCATTCTCAGCGCTGGTCCCCGTGGCACTAAATAGCTCCACCTGGGCACTAAGTGAGAGTTTCCGTGTGCGCTTCCCCTCTACCAGGTCAGAAAAGGACAGCATTTGTAACTCTTATGTTCTTATGTCATTGCTCAAGACCTGGCATATATGAATTAAATGTCCATTAAATGTTCATTGATTTAATTTTAAAAGTATGGATTAAGTAATGTCAAAAAAATTTTATTCCATTTATTTCTGAAAGGATTGTGAGTTGGTCGATTTTTTGAAAGAATCTAGGGCCTGTACTATGTTTATACTTACCTTTTCCACAGTTTGAAATCTACCCTAAGAGAATTATCCTAGAGAAACATGGAAAAGGCCTTATGACAAAGAAATTAGTAAAATCCTTGCAACAAACTTCTATTTCTTTTCGATCATTGTATATATGGGACCTAGCACAATATTTAAGAGAAGTTACTTGTTAAAACTATTAACAAATTAAAAATATTAACCCAAATCATTTTTTATAACAACATGAATCTACATATCTTTAGAGAAATGGTGAATTTTCATGTATATTCTTTATGCTACCTAATATAGTCATTAAGAACAAATTGTTCACTCTAACCTTGGCCTTCGGAGAATGCTGGGTTTCCCATGAGTCACTCTCCAGCGGAAAGTTCGCGAGGTTGCAAGTCCTCATTCCACGTTCACCCAGCTAACTGGCAACCTGCCTTCCCATCAGGCCTATCCCATCTCCTTATCGTGCTTTCCCTGGATTTCTATGTTGTTCCACATATCTGTCCAACTCATATTCTTCTTGATGCCCACTTGCCTAATTAACTGACAGTAAATATTCTTTTACTGGGACCAGCCCCATGATCCACAACAACTAATGAGCCTCGTGTGCTTTCTGGGTCAGGTCTTACGTAGGTACTTTCAATGAATTCCCTGGATTCGTAATGGAAATTTTTATGAAGGATATTTAATCAGCATTGAGGTTAATAATGCCCTATCTCAGGCGTGGGAGGCTGGAGCCACACCTTTCTTGAGAAATAGTTCTCTGTCTCCCTTGTTCTCCAGGGCTCAGGCCTCCTACAACTCTATCTTCCAGTTTATACCACTCGATAATATCTCACAGCCCTTTTATCTGAAGTTTTGTTTTTTATCATTTCGTAGGGTAGGGCTTATGTAATTTTGATATTCCTGGGTCTGATGACGCTGGACGTGTGTGGGGCCCGACTCCATGTGCCGGGGGGATTCTGAGGGCCGGAACTTTGCATCTATGCACGAGAAGAGTTCGCCAACAGATTGGCCTGTGTCTTGTCGTACACCACGGACTCACCCGAAGAAGACAGTATACTGCCTGAGAGTGACTTGCACCCGCCTTCCCAAATTTATGGCAGCAACTGCATTAAGTGGTTTACTTATCTTCACTTACTTCCTGACCCTGTCCTCGCTGTGTGTGTGACAATTCTTTGCGGGGTTGATGTTAAGAGCAGGGCTAGACGGTGAAGCACTGTGGAACGAATGGCACAGTGTATATTAGTGAATTTAAAAACATTTATGTGTCATTTCTGGTTTTTCATTTATAGTTATTTTCCTTTTTTCGTCTTGTCCTTTATTTGTATTTTCATTTAATTGGAGGGTTTGTTTGCCCATCCCCCTAAATGCCGCCTATCTCCAGACCGGGCGGAGGCAGCCAAGAAACAGGTGTGCTGAGCATTCTCCTCTCTCCCCAGTGCAGCTTTTTGACCATTATCAATCCTTTAATCAGGTTTTTTAAAAAGTGCATTAACAGCTTCCTACCCCCCTTCCTTCCCCTAAAATCTGCTCTCCTAAAGCCTTCCTGTCTGTAGTAATTTTCCCCTCGTTTTATTGTTTCCGCTCACTGAGTGCAGGGGAAGCTCTTATCCTGAGTGCCCAGAAGTGGACAGTGTGCTCAGTTATGAGGGTGAGGATGCTGAGAAGTCTGTTTCCCGTTGGAGTCCTTGGAGTCCTAGAGGGTAGAGGGGCCAAGTCTGGGGGACAAGTTGGTGGAAGGGGCTTGTGTTAAGGGAGAGGATGTACTACAGGCACAGAAATACGGGTAACCACAGAAACTTCCATGTTTGGTATGAAAAAGGATATCTTGAATACCTTGATATCTTAAATGCCACGGTGTAATTAGCTGTCTTCAGGGTTTTTTTTCTTTCTTTTTCTTTTTTTAAAACGGAATGCGTGGTTTGCCTGGCTGGTTTCTGAGAGTAATCATGGATTAGATATAGCAGCGGCCCCTAGTGGACGAGGGAGGCGGTGAGAAAGGAGGCCCGGAAGTCTGCAGAGGAAAGCAATGGCATCTGAGTATGTTGTCCGTCTAAGGCAGCTGTTGCTTTTTAGCCGAGAAGGGAGTCAAGCCCTTCTCAGTGGGGAGCCATGCCATTTCCTCTGCGTGCCTCTGCCTTGTCCTCCCCATGTTTTGAGGATAAGAAATGTATATTCCGCCTGCCCTGTCTCAGCACAGGAGAAAAAATAATAAACTTGGTCGAAAGCAACAAGAAACTGGATACCTCAAGGTATCGGCCATCTTGAAAAGGTCTGGCAACAGGAGTCACCAACTTGGGAAACTGAGGCACAAAAGCAGAAAATCCTAACTCACAAAAATGTCTTTTGGAGGATAGCAGAAGGTAAACACCATGAATTTGACTCAAACTGTGACCTTGAAGTTACAGGGAAGCTGGGACAGAGAGCCAGACCTGCTTTTAGTTACAGTGGAAAGAATAGTTTACTTGGTGGCTAAAATTAGGGGTTCAACTTCCAGCTCTCCTTGCCACCGGCCATGTGATTCTGGGCGAGTGGTCTTATCTCTTTAAACTTTCTCTGAGCTTCAATCTCCTTAACTATTAATTTCTGCTGGATAAATATATCATGAAGAATAAATGTTCTCATTGAAAACATCAAATTTATAAAATTTGACAAATCGGAGACTCTACTATACAATGATGTTCTCAGCATCCTGTGCACACCTACCAGGTCATAATCTCTTAGGTAGCACAGACCCCTACCCTAGTTCACTTAATCCGACCTAAAGTCTTTTTTAGTTTGACTTTCAAAGAGTCTCTAGCCTGGTTAGAACCAGTCGTGGCTGTGTTAAGTTCCCACTCTCTGTCAACACAAGCAGTCTGTTGCAGCTAAGTTGGTTTCTTTGCTATCAATTAAGCATGCTTACTTTTCCTTTCTCTCACGTGATTACTTCTAGCAGGTACGGTTCTCCGTCCACAAACTCAGCTTTCAGGAATTTTAACTTAATTACAACCAGATTTAATTTTGTTAAGAGAGTTTATTCAGGCAAAGAGAGACTTAATCTCAAATAAATTGTCCATTCCGCCCCTCCTACAACATACAAAATTGTTTCTCCTCCCCCTCCCCATACAAAAAAAAAGCTTGCTTTTTCTTTCTTCTCCTTCTTGTTTTGTTTTGTTTTGTTTTAATCTACAGTTCCATCTACTTTCCAAGGGAATTCTTCCAATTTGAGGAATTGTGTGTGAGCTAGAATTCAGCCTCTGAGGTGTCTGTCTGGTCTGAGGCCGCAGGGCTGTCCCCTGTTTCCTTCCAGCTCGGGAACACTGGAGCTGCTGCCCCCGGTGCACCGAGCAGGCTGTGCAGCTGTCTCAGACTCGTTAGCCGAACATTCCAAACCCCGTCTACTCTGGGAGTTCCTTATTTTCCCCAGGAAATTCCTATCACCATGAGCATAAGATCCCTGTGTCATAAAATACTCTCAATTTAAAGGAGATTAGTGAGGCACTCTAGCCCCAAAATGGCCTCTCCCTTTGATTCCCACCTGCACCCTTCCCTTTCCCCAGTTCAGAATAACTTTGTCATGGCCTCGGGGACAGTAGGGATGTGTTCAGTCACCCGTCTCTACCCTCTCACTTCCCTGTGGCCTTGGATACAAGCCCCACATGTTCCTTTCAGGGATGGGACCTCGAAACACCCTCCCTTTTTGGTGTTACCTCTTCCCGGAAAATCTCTGTGAGATGGCCAAGTGTGAGGACAGAAACATGGCATTAGTATCCACGTAACACAGGTTCACTTGAAGAAGAAGGTGGGAGGGAGGGACACTCCAGAGCTCCTTGCGGGGATGGGAAACCATGGTCGGTAGGCCCTGGCCCCCGGGATGTCGGGGCGAGAGGCCCCTGCTTCACTGTAGCATTACGAGAGCGGATAGCAATGCTCAGAACTGCGGGGTGTTGGCTAGTTCTTTTGACTCCCCATAAAAGGACTAACGAAAGAGAGAGGACCAATCTAAAACCAGTCAGTCTAGAGGCACAGAGGAAGACACCCCGCTAACGCGAGCATTCTCTGCTTATAAACAAAGGCCGGCAGGACCTAACATTCTTGTCATTTAAAATCTGGCTGAGCTGTAAAAGCCAAATCCTTGACCCCCAAGCCAGAGTCCCTGTGAGCAGGGGCAGAGGGGTGGAACTCTCACAAAGAAAAAGACATTGGGGTAGAAGGGAAGTCTGAGGCCCCAGGGGTCTCTGAGGTAGCTGTGACTCAGCATTCTCTGATGGCTAACAGTGGAGCTCAATCTCACCCTGAAGATGTGCCTGGGATGTAGCCTGGGGACAAGTGGCACGTTACAGCACTTCCCACAAGAGGCTCTTTTTCCACCTGTTCTGAGGCGAACATCAGGATGTGGCTAGTAGTATCTACTGACCGGACAGCCAGCTCAAGGGGGTTGCGCACAGGGGCCTGCTGCTACCAAGCGTCGCTGCAGAGGCCAGCCGTTCACAGGCTCACGGACCGGTGCTGGACCCCACCTCGGCCTGTGGACACCGGGCCGCGGGATTCAGCACATGCAAAGAGACCAAAGCCCACTACATTTTTAAGTGAGTCAGATAACCCAAGAAACCTCAAACTTGTCTGAACCAAGTCAGTGATTTCTTTATTTCCCCAGCACATCTCCCCAAACCTGACGCCATTCCGCTAGACTGCTAAGGTGGTCCCTTGCCGGGAAGGGAAACTCTCCCCAGGTGCGGTCATGTATGTAGGACAATGCACAAGATTTTCCCAGGGAGCTTCCTGGGCAGCCGTTGTATGTGATCAAAGAACTGACTCCATGTTAAGGAAAAGGGAATCCTAGCTTTTCCCAGACAGCAGGATATGTTTTGCGCTGCAGAATATTAACACTAACAATGTATTTCCTACTTTCTCCTTTTCAAATGAGAATTTCCTTATTTCCTTATTACCATAAGGTCTCACCATGATTATAGATTGGGAAACAAGGATGGATAAAACCCTTTAGCCGTAAATCACTGGGTCATCTGGCGTTTCAGGCCATCCAATGAAGGGGACGGTGTGTCACCAAGAGACGGTGCATAAGGGCCTGAATGTAGCCACCAGAACTTTCTGATCTTGTTCTTTGGGAGGGGTTGAGTGTTTTCCTGTTGTGGTAGGGGTGTGCGCATAATGTGTGTGAGAGAGAGAGAGGGAGGGGGAGGGAGAGAGAGAGAGAGAACTGGAGGAACCAAAGGAGCAGACACGATGCTCACTGCCCACTTAGCCCTCCGACCGCATGTCTTCACGTGGTTCAGGAGGGAGTGGGACTCAGCCTGTTCCTGGCTCCAGGCTGACTTCAGTGCCCCGCCACGGAGACAAATTCAGGAAATCCACAACCAAGTCAATCAGGACATGCTATTACTCTGGGTAAAGTGATGGTTTCAGAAGTAAGCTGGACTTAATTCAGGCCAGTGGTATATGGGTGTCTTCTGGACTGGAATGTTCTTCATTCTTCTGGGAGAGCCAGCAGAAGCCATTGCTCTTTCTCCTCTCGGGTGATGTGCCATGAAAATTAGACCTCTGGCACCCTGCTGTCCTCTTGCCACCATGAGGGGAGACCATCTTAGGATACAGTAGACGCCATGGAAGGTGGGACACAGAGATGGAGAAAGTGCCTTTGATTCTGTTAATGAGCCATTGTAGACAGAAGCCTTGCAACCGCCAGTTATGTGAGACGATCGGTTAGTTTTATTGTTTAAAGGCTGTCTCATTTACAACAAACTCATAATTGTTATAATTTTCTTATCATTATTAACTATATATCTTTATTTAGCATTTCGCGTGGTCGTTCTTGTTCGCCCAACTAAAGCGTTGAGAGCAGAAGTTGTCTTTTTTTTCTCTTTACTTTCTTAAATAACAGTTTACGTTCAATACTATTTTGTATTAGTTTCAGGTGTACAGCACAGGGGTTAGAAAATCACCTGCTTGTAGCATAAGGCCTGCCATATGCAAGTGGCTTATGGGTATTTGTTCATGGGCTGTCAAAAGGTCTGCCATGACCAGAAAAGTCTGACCAATGGTATAGCCTGTTACATAAAAGTTTTAGATGTTTTCGAATTCCTCTAAGAACAATACACTTGAAAACAGCCCTTTATTGCCGTCAACAAGTGGTTTATGCTTGCGTCTAAAGCGGGCGGTTTTCCAAACTCCATGGTTTCCTGGCCAGTTCTCGAAGGCAGCCCATTTCTCTGGAGATGCTGCCTAGAGAGATTCCTTGCGGGCTTGTTTCCCTAGCGCACTGGATCTCCGTGTTACTAGAACTCAGTGTATTTACTTATTAACAGGGAATGCACTCTGAATTCTGTGCAATAAAAATCAGTCACTGAAGATAAAGATGGTTGCTAATTTGATATGTTTCCTTAAAATTATCTGAGTATTCCTATGTTTTTGTTCAGGAATTGCAGAACATTAAAAAAAAAAAAAAGCATTGTGTGGTCAAATTAACCATTGCACAAAACCCCAAATATTTAGGAAATCTTCTCTATGCGTAAATATTGATCTCGAAGTTGTTTTGCTTCCCCCAGTGAAGCAAGAGTGTATAGGGCTGTGACCCTATTACAGGCCATTTCATCTCCGCAGCTCGGCCTCATAGCTGTTCCCCAGAAATCCCTGGAGGAAAATGTATCCCGATGTTCTCGGAGTTGTTTGAAAAATAAATGTTAAATGACACTGTTTCACCACATCTTGCAGCTTGTACATTTTCTTTCCCTAAAACACAAATATTACAGCACAGATGCAGCCAAGTCTCTCATGCAGAGATAAAGTTTTTAAAGAATGCATTCAATAAGGCAACCAAATTTCTTGTAAATAAACTCACATTGGATTGAGGTCCAAGTGATTTTTTTTTTTTTTAATTATGGAGTCTTAAGATTGCCAGTTTTTCTTAAACTCCTTCAAGGTTATTTTGCCTTCCCTATTTTTAGTCTCCAGTTCATATGCAGTCAGCATCTGTTATGACCCAGCGCTGGTTTGTTACAGAGGATTTTCAGATCACCTCTTTTAGGCTGGTTTTCATGAATCCCTTGTTAATTTGCCGACAGTTGGCTCTTCAGTATCGAAGCTCTGGCCTGGTCACCTGTGCAGGTGAAGGTGCACAAAGGCTGAGCTTCATAGCTGTTCCCCAGAAATCCCCAGGCATGAGTCCTGGCTTTCAGTTTTCCTGTTTTTTCCATGTTTGTTTATTTTTAGTTTCTGAACATTACTGACTTTTCTACAAAAGTTCATATATGGCCACAATCAGAGCAAAAATAGTTTTAAAACAAAATATCTTTGTAAATTTCTCTGTGGAAGTTCTGATCCAAGGGTGTTAAATCACCGAAGTCTATTTGTTTATTATAGATTTTTTGTTGTTGTTGTTAAATTTAAGGGACTGTTTTCCATGGCTTTGGCCATAAAGGTATGACCAATAATTTAAACATTGACTTTCCAAAGCAACGATTTCTCTTTTACCTTTGTCCTTTCCCCCCACTCTCCATTGTTTTCCACTTATAGAAACAAATGAAAACCTGTCCCAGAAACACTTGACAAACTTAGAAAGGCTGAAAACAGCCCACTGGAGAACGGAACGGAGAAGGCGGAGTGACTCAGGCGACGGCGCTGGGCTGGGGGCCCAGGAAGCCGGACGATCCATTTTCCAAACGCGGCAGTGATAGTGAACAAGCACGCGATCCGCACCCGTTCTTTCTAATCTTACTAAATGCTCGAATTATATGTGCCAAGCTCTGCAGTAGGTGCTGTGACAACATCCCAGACAGACTAGACAGAGAGATGAGGCCTGTCGCCACCTGGGTTACATTCTCGTGTGGGAACCCACACGTTCGCAGACAGCTACGTGTAGTTATTGCTACGGATGGTGTCTTTGCGCTTCACAGCCCTGGTTTTTTCTGTTACGGCTTCACTCAAGCAGGCCTTTCCATTTGGGAGTACAGGTATTCCAGGCCTCATCGTCCTGATTTCATGTCTAGCAATAAAAAAATGCTTTTTTTTTTTTTTTTTCCACTTCAACAGTTTAAGCAAAGGTCTCAGAATTGACTTTCATTGGCTTGGCTTGATCCTTGTTAATCCCGGAAGAAATCACAGAGCCCTAAGATGATATATGCTCATTGACAAGGCCTGGGTATCATTCTTCGCCGAAAAGACATGACTGAGTGAACTGTCAGAAAGAGAAATTAAGAAAACAGTCCCATTTATAATTGCATCCAAAAAAAAAAAAAAAACCTTAAGAATAAATTTAACCAAGAAGGTAAAAGACCTGTACTTGAAAAATTATGACATGGAAAAAAAAATTGAAGGTACAAATAAATGGAAGAATATATGGGGCTCATGGATAGGAAGAAATTAACATCATTAAAAAGTCCATACTAATTAAAGCAATCTTTAGATTCGATGTGATCCTTATCAAAATGTCAATGGCATTTTTCACAGAACTAGATCAAACAATCCAAAACTTTATGTGGAACCACAAAAGACCCCGAATAGCCACGGCAACCTGGAAAAAGAACAGTTGGAGGCCTCACACAACCCACTATCAAACTGTACTACCAGGCTATGGTAATCAAAACAGTCTGGCATAAAAACAGACACATAGCTCAATGGAACAGAAGAGAGCCCCAAAATAAACCCACACCTATATGGTCAGCTCGTCTATGACAAAGGAGGCAAAACCATACAATGGGGGAAAGACAGTCTCTTCAATATATGGTGTTAGGAAAACTGGACTGATATAAACAAAAAAATAAGAAAAAAAGGAAGAAACGAGAAGGGGAAGATCACATATTCCAGAAGGCAGGGAAGCTTTCCTGCGGAAAGTCGCATCTTTTCTGGGAATCGTCAGGCCAGGCCAGAACGGTGGAGACGGATGGAGAAGGGCCCGAGCAGACAGATGTACTTGCCCAGAAGCCCAGCTGACTTAATGGAGCTGCCCCCTGAGCCTATCTGTCTCCCCCGGGGCTCCTCCTGCATGAGCGAAATCACACAAGACTTTGTGTTTGATTAAGTTGGTATCTTTTACATTCGGCTGAAAGCGGTCATTATAAACCGGCGGCTTTCTTTGCCATCTGACAGAGCCCTCTGGTATTCCTTTTATCTCCCCTTTTCACTGAAGCAGTCAGATGAGTGCTCCTTACAGAAGCAAATCAGGGCTCCACCTCCATTTGCAAAGTGGCGTTTGCAGGCCGAGCTCCGTGAGCGCCCGCTCAGGGCGCTAGTCTGGGAAGCTGGGATCCAGTATCTCCAAAGGAACTGGCGGAGGCACTCGGTCCCGTTTCACGGCTCCGGCTGTTTACAGTTTTCACAGTCACAGACGGAGAATCAACATGAATTTGTTTTATTCAGGTAAATAGACTCTCATTTCCACAGAATGATAGCGGAAAGCATGAATTGAACTTGACCTGTTGTTCAGTTGTCCAGGCAAGCTGTCTTTGCCAGGGACCTTGTCCCGTCTTTGCCGTATTCCAGAACCTGCATGAAGTGTCTGGCTGCTCACCTACCAAATCCCCGCACGTAACGGTGTGCTGTTCACTCACGCATTCATTTACGTTTGCAATAAATACTTATTAAACACCAGTACTAATTGCTAGCATCATTCTGCTTGTTGGAAATCAAAGGCAAAGAAAATTCTCGCCCTTAACTTTAAGGGAGGGACAGCGTGCTAGGACAGGGGGACATTTCACAAACAACCTGTGTTTCAAGTTTCTACACGGTGAAATCGAGCA